>JAGDQP010011495.1:0-52821 GCA_022664845.1 Lepisma saccharinum
TAAAGAATCAATGTATTAAAACAGGCGATTTATACCTTTTTAAAGGTTTAGCCTTATTTATAATTTGAAACTAACAATTTGGACTCTGCACCATCACCACTAAAATATTGTTACCACTAATACAACAAAATCGTATTTTATTATCAACACAGGTAGTACTGGAATCCACCTTATTGTAAGAGAATATTCTCACCGATGGTAAAGATCAATTGCTTCTGTTTATGATTTAAATTTGGTTGTATACTTGAAAATCCAGAGCGACAAAACATAGACGATGAAAAATATATGTTTCTCCGAAATATACATGATGCATAACAGATGTTTGGTAGCCGAAATCGTTATTAATAATTCTCCAAACACTTAACTCATTCAAGCTACTTGGAACTACAATGTTGGAGGTTGATATTTTATTCATGATTAATTACATCTCTCCCTGAATTCAATAAAACAACGAACTCACGGAAATCTTTATTTATCACTCGATGATAAAACATTAATTTGTTTTCATATCCTAAATGTATTCCGTTTTCTAAATACTGATATAATATCAAATTTTAATTTTTGTCCCTCACATGCTTCTGTTCCTAGCGGCACTATATCTACAACACCAACTTATTATAATTGAAAGCGTATGCACGAACAAATGTCTATGTTTAGTACTGCGGGTATTGAAAAAACAGGAAATAAAATGAATCGTGTCCGCAGTGCGGGAGAACGCGCTAGGATGTAACATATACTTTTGTCTCATAAACTCAACACAATGTTTAAGCGAGCGCTTACTCACGGAAGCGTACGTAACATAGACTTTTGTTCCACGGTTTTTGCAGTACTTTTCCCTCCAGAAATGTCTGAATGCCGAGGCCATTTGATCCAATATACTCAAACCCATTGCAAAAATATATCAAGGACAAATAAGATATCTTTGTTTCATAAATAACTCCACTTACAGAAATATGTGAGATGTTTTTTTGCGCATGCGACTAAATTGTGGATGGTCCTGAGTGAGCAATCAATTATACTACACAAGTAAAACGGGGACTTATACTAGTTATACATCGCAACCTTCTTCCATAGTATTCATTGGTACGTTTTACAGATACAGAACAGATGAATCGTTCATTTCCAAAACGTTGTAAATGACATTGTTGGAAAATGCATTTTATTACACAAACACATTGTAATCGCACAGCACATCGTCTGCCTACCGCTCACTCTAGTGGTGGAAACACGAACTCTTTTCTTAGGTTATAAATACATATTCTTTCCATAGACATGCGGTTTTTCCTTTCTTCTATAACAGTTTTGGCACTTAGAACGTTTTAAAAATGCACGATTGAATATTAAGTATTTGGGCTTAAAATTTTATCATAGTGTCAGAACTTTCCCAACCTTCTGATACATTATACGTTTGACATGGTTTGTTAAAATATGATAAATTACGTAACAGAAATATCACGTCACCATGATTCTGAAATTATTTCGGACTATATCCCGCGAAGTTATCAATTCCAACATTTTTATGTAAATTTAATAATTAAAAGTAGAATATTAAAGGAGTTTCTAATGTCAATATTTCTGTTAGTGTGAGTGATATTTTCCTTCACGTTCTTGGAAGCGCATATAAAGGTGGGCCCCAAGTGTAGCTGCTAACGAAACATGAACTTAGACTGTGTGCAAATGACTGACGGATGTCACATATTTGTACCTTCGAAAGATTGTGTTTCTCGTCATGTGTGATAACGTTCTGCCAGACGTTATTTCATATTCGAAATGCGATTGGTCGGTGTTAAACACATAAATCATGGTATGGATTTTCTCTGATAACATCTTTAACCTTGCTTTTCCACATTTCAATTGATGTGGACCTATTCTGTATCTCTACGAAAAATGTTTTTAATATTTCAAGAGGTTATACGGTTTTAAAACTCCTAAATATATAATTATTAGACGCATAAAAATCATTCTAATTATGTTTACTTTACTCTTTCTATGTATTTTAGGGCATGGAAACTCTTTTTTTTTCGCAGTAGATGAAGCAGTATGTTTTTTGTTTGTTTTTACTTTAAAAATTTCATAATATTCCTGGATTTTCGTCAATAGTTAGTGTGTCCATTATTTTCTGTACGTGTAGTGTTTCTTGATTAGATGGTTCAAACTCGTTTGTGAATGGAGTCGGTTCTGGTTCTGATTCCGTCACAGACTCTTCCAATTCATGACCACACTCCGAATAACCGTAAGTGTCTTCTATTTCTGGCTTCAAATTATTTAGAACGCGAACAGGCTCAATTGACTTCATGTTGAGCAGCTCTCTCAATATGTTAAATGCCAATATTTCAAACAACATGGAAGGAACAGAATGTGGATATTAACTGGAAAATCGTTTAGAGAACATTTCTCCTGCATGCAGCACACCAATAGTTCACAATAGCTAGAGGCAACTGACTGTTTTCAGTATGACATGTACGGCAGATAAACTACAGAAACATTAAGTAATAAAATAGAAGGAATACCTAACTAACTAGGTGCACTTAACGTAACGCAAGACAGAAATAGGTCGATTCAAATGTTTGAATTATTATTAACTCATTATTACCACGTGCTTTATCTTCCAACGTTTGGCTTACATACATATTTCAGACCAATCGGGCGCCCCGAGTTGGGGATGGTCAATGGTAAGTCTTGCTGTGACAATTTGCTACTCTTTGATCACAAAGACAGTTTATATCAGTAACTACTCTTATATACCGGTATTGAATTACTTGAAGACTTCTAGAACATTAGTTTCTGCAGGCTGACACTCATATGTTTGTGCCCAATAAGCGAAAGTATTCTAGGGAATAGTGGTGTACTTTTGTTATCCTAGTACCTTATTTTGGATAGAAGGGAAACACACTTTTGAGAACAACACTGAAATCCCCAGACGGGATACAATTTGCACTGTCATAACGCTGATCATCGCTCCAACCAGGAAGAAATTCCAACAATTCTTGGTCGGGCATAAATACGGAGGCAAGAGAGGAACGAAAACAAGAGAGGACTGAGAGAGTAGGTGAACAAGACTAGGGGCCCATACGTCAATTTTACCATAGATCAACTTTTCATCCAGGCAGGTCATTCTGCCCGTTCATCTTTTCCTTGGGTCTGCCAACCTGGAGGCGCTGGGCAACCAGTGGGCCATTCATTGATAGGAAATTCAATGTCAGGGCTATTGCTCTGAACTAGCACTCCAGTTAATTCCTAGAACGTTGATTCTGCCATTAGAGCGACGATCCCTTCTCGTGGTCCTAGAATTTGGTAAATGCAGAATTGATTTAGAATGTCTGGAATTTATGGTCGTTGGTGGGATCCATTCCAGTAGTCTGCTATGATTAGGCCCATATTTTGTAGCAGGGCAATAAATTCCCTATTTTTGTAAAACCAGTAAGATCATCATTTCTCTATACCTAGTGTCACCTTTTTATTGTTTGTCTGTTCTGTAGCTACGAATCAACCCCCGGTGTACACCCTGTATTTGCATCTTTAATGTAAGGTTTCTCAGTCACATCAGGTGAATACCAGGATGATACTTAACCTCCTCGATTCCCGATAGAAGGAAGCTATCCACCTATGTTTGTCTCTAAGTCTTTAGTAGCGTTATTATTTGAATCACAGGAACCTAATTCTAAGAAATTAATCAACAATTTGTGTTCTTAATAATGAAATATTATACATAATTAAACTACCTCGTTTCGTGAGACTCATCTTTGTCATTAGTGACAGATTGTTGTAATTGTGATCTGTCGATCTCTTCCTCTTTCCATTCTTCTCTACGACTTCCATCTTGACTACATTCTTGTTGATTAAACTCCTTAACATGAATCAAGTTAATCTTTACATGTTTAGGCATAATTCTTCTTTCAGTAATTTGATCTTTTGACCTTCGTTGGTATTTACATTGAAATAATCCAAATCTAAGGATGATTGGAAATATAAGGAAATATAATATCTCTACCAGTGACAATAAGCTTCCTCCAAAGCAAAGTGAAAAGACGCCTCCGAAATAAACTGAAAGAGAATGAAACATGTATTACAAATTTCCCACATTTTGTAAGTAAAATATTAAACTTTATCCCGTAAATATTGTACGTACAATATTAATCACCATAACTAAATATTTAAAGCGTTCACGTAGTCCGTGCCCAGACGCCAATAGTAGTTATTGACGGTCCCTTGCAAACCAAACCCATAACTGCTACGAGTGAAGAAGTATATATGAAGTAGAACCACTGTTAGGCGAAGAATGCATGCTGCAACCACCATACCAACGGGGCACATAGCTCTCCGGTGAGCTTGCCAAGGGTAGTTCCACACTACTGTTTAAGGTCGGTAAAGAGACTTATCGTTAAGAGAATGACCTCCCCACTAGGAGACCGATCCTCTTTATGGCCTCTCAATGACAGGTTGACATCCAAGAGCGTATCCTCTTGATATGAGAGAACAGACACTCAACAAGGACCTTTCTGTAAGAGACCTGTTTGATCCAAAGAAGGATTTACAGCCCATACACTTCATTTTATCTTTACCTTATCCAAAGGAGAACTCTAAATGAGGATTCAGTCCCCTTGTTCAATGACCTCTGAATTAAAGAGACGGCCGATCCCAATTATTCGCCTCTTAATAGAGAGACGCAATAGCCGGGGGAACACCTCAGTAGAATGGGGGTTTGCTCCATTCAAAAAGGACCAAACAATAGTTACTAGGACACATTTATTTCGTGCTTCGGTTTAGATGTTCTGGTCTACACAAAGTGTATACATAAACTTTCTAAGAGCATCACTTTCTAACATATAATTGCACTGTAAATAAACATAAACTATAATAAAATTAATACTGTCCTTTCTCTTTCTTAATATGCCTAAACTTTCCACAAAAACATTATTTGAAATATAAGAATAACTGCGGAACCGAATTACTGCAGTTTACAAGATCATGCGCCATCTCCAAAACTCATCTATAAACACTGACTGCTACACCGGTATAATACAGGCTGTAGTATGTGGAGTCCGAGCGGGCTCTGCATCCTAGGACCGTTCTTCATGCACAACACTTCAAGTTCACAGTCACTGTACTACATCCTCTAAACTTCCTAATATACTCGGCACAATGAACCTTCGCTCACTTTTGGCAGGCTTCAGGATTTTTGGAAGGTATTCAAGGCCGTACCGTTAGATGCTGGTACCTTAAGCAGATCTCGCCACTGACAATAAGCTTCTAACGTAGGGTGTTGAATTAAATCCAAATCTAGTAACGCTTATCTCCACACTCAGGTCGCAGCAAATTGAGGACTGGTGATGAAGTGTTCTACTGAAAAGATTGTGAGATTCTCGGATGTGTTTATTTTTAGAGCTTCTCTGATGCTTAGTTAAGCCCTGCGTTGACATTTTCTTGTTTCCAGGGGTGTCTTGCTGACCTTAGCGGCAGCTCCTCTCTCGTCATCGACGGCACATCCTCTCATTAGCGTACTCCCTTCCCTGGAGTCTTTAGGCGAGTCCTTCATCTGGCATTGCACAATGTCCAAGCTCAAGGAGCTGCTTCGACATATAATATTAGTAGCTACAGTCTGCTACGCTATGACCCATCTTTTGTCTCCTTCTTGACTTAATTCCTCTCTAACAAGGTTCCATTCGTCAGCATTATTAGTTCAAGCAACATCTTTATCTCTGTTCATATTCACATCCATCTACTCACAAGTTTTTCTTGAGGTTCTCTTATTATCGTCAACATCATCTTATTTCTTTATCAACATTGGAGCTACTCTTAACACCTTTCTCATTATTTAGTCCGCCTATACAAGGCTTTGTATTCTTGCTTCCATTCGGTTGAACATAAAAATCTTCGCCGGCAAACCATATACCTTAAACGTAACTTCGTCGTTCTAAATAAAGAATTATTTCGAATCCCTTATTCAGGTGTCCATATCCCGAAACATTAATAATTCTTGAGATAATGATGCTCGTCTTCGCACTCCCTGTGCTCCCTTATCGGCATTTATCCTTCGTTACTTCACTCCTCGCGAACTCGTTTGTCCAAAACTTTCTCTGTATATAAAAATAATTTATACGATAAAATTCCTCCACTATACAATTATCTACATCAGGATTGAAGCTCCTTTCCATTATCCTGGTCAAGATCAGAGCCACTATTCCTGTCACAATTTTTAAATATCGTCTCTTCATCCAATGCTTTCTCGCTAACTTAGGGATGTATCAGCTGACTACCCACTTGGATCTTTCATCCTTTTGCACAATTCTGTCGGGATGTCGACCGTGCTTGATCCACATATCTCGAAAACCGATTAGTTTTGCAGGTAAAGAGTTGAACAACTGGTAGTAACTTCTCTTATTAGGTCCTTTCTTGCATCGACTCCTTCGCCTTAGCCTCAATTCGTCTTTGGTTGCGCGGTGTCCGATTCCTCAGGATAATAAGTTCCTTGGTTCGTCGTTTGGTGTGTTAATACATCTCCATTACATTTAATATGATAGGAAACGTACTTTTGTCTCCTTTGGCTGAGACATTATTTTACTTCCCACAATCTAACCATCTTGAATCGATCTGCCATCTAGCGGAGTTCGCCTAATCAATCTTGTCTTCGGTCCATCCGAGATTAGAGGCTTCTTCATCTTTACTGTTTTTCATTATCATGCCCTTCTCTTCTATCTGTTTTAGTTCAATATGCATCTGTTTTTCTTCCAGAGTCTTCTTCATCTTGTCTTCAACCATTTCCTGGTGCGGCATCAGCGCCTCAATGTCTTGTTTCACTTGGGGAATTAATGCTCGCACCTGCTTCATAACCTCAGTTACGTCTTCAGTTACTCTTACTGTTTGTTGCATCATCATGCCCTTCTCTTCCATCATCTGTTCTACTTCAATAAGTATTTGTTTTTCTTCAGTCGTTTTGTTGTCTTCAATCATTACCTGGTGCTCTCTTAGCGCCTCGATGTCTTGTTTCACTCTGGGAATTACGTGTCACACCTCCTTCACAATCTCGGTTGCCTCTTCAATAGCTCTTGGAAGGTCAGGACCAATCAGTCCTGGGCTTTCTTCCCTTCTGCTGGTATTCTGCTTCGGCTCTTCTTTTAATTCCGCTAATATTCAACTGCACTTCTTCGCCTTACAGATATTCAACTGTGTCTATTTCTTCTTATTTTCCACCATCTTACATGCATTCAGCTGCATTTTAGTCCCATTTTTATTCCACTCTGCAGGCATTCAGGTGCATCTCTTCTTTCGTTCCGCCGCTAGTATTCAACTTCACTTCTTCTTTCGCTCTGCAAGTATCCAGCTGTGTTTCTTCCTTCAATTTGGTAACATTCTGCAGCCTTTCTTTTCTCATCCTATAGGCATTCAGCAGTATTTCTTATATCATTTCTTTCATACTCTCTTCTACTGCCTGGCTCAACATCAAAAGAATCTTGGCTTCCTATTATTGTCTCATTAACTCTATTATTTCTTCGAGCTCTGTTGCCGCCTTAGTTAACTTCTTGTTTGCAATAATAGTTTAACTTCTTCGTTGCACACTGTACATTGCCTCGCATTTACTTCGTCCTTTTTCAACCCTGCCGTCACAAGATATGCAAACCTCTCATACATGCCTGGTATGCAACTTTCTCTTGGATCTCCTTCGTAGCACTATGTTTTTCCTGTGGGCTATCACTCTCGCAGCACACCTTTCCTAGCAATATATCTAACTCACTTGCTATTTGTTCCACACGCCATGGACTTGATGCTGATTCGAGCTGTTGTTTTATAATTTCCTCTTTGAGTTCGACCTTTGCTTTTTCGTTCTCTTCTTCAATAGTTCTAAAGGTTCTATAGGTCCTATGCTACGTTATTTCTTCTACTTTTTTATATCTTCCGCGATCACTTGCTGGACAGGCTGAGTCCACCCTTCCTTTAAGTCATCTACTGGATAATCTCACGACTCATTGCAACACTTTCCAGTCTTCACCCTCTCTTGATTTAATATCTCGAAGTCATAATTCCTTTTCACTATCACGTGGGATTCTTCTTTCTGGCTATTCTGTGACAGAATTCTCTTCTTACACATGTAACATTCCCAAAATATGAGTGGTCTGTTCATAATGTAGGAAACTCTACGAGAATTTACATCGAGGCTCACAGACGACGTGGTCCAATTATCACAAGTCCTACACTATTATCGTCTTCTATTATTCTCCCACAGCATACCGTTATCTCTTCGGCTTCAATCCTAACCCATGTTACTCCTGCTCATCCGGGTCCAATTGTCCTGTTTAGACTCTTCTTGAATGTCTTCCTTCACCTCTTCATGACATATCTAGGTACAGCATCTAGGTACATGTGTGCGTTTTCTACGGGATTTTGATCCGGGACATCCTTCTTATTTTCTTTTTTTCTTAAGTGTGAGTTAATTCTTCAATTTATATTCTTCCCCTTTTCAAGGCTAACGCATCCTAGTACACCCTGGGAGGAGAATCCTCCCTCGGTTCACTGTTCGAGTGCCATATCTCTATTTATTTATTTATTTAGAACACAACAGGAGAACCTAATTATAATGTTCCATAATTTAGATTATTATCACCGCTAGAAGTCCAATCAGCATACAATTTTCTTTACAATGTTATGAATTTGTTTAAGATTCATGTTATGAAAATCAATTTCCTCAACTCTTTTACTTATGTCATTATAGGTTGCTCTCATTCTCCAAGTTGGTGACTTTTCCATAAGAATTTGTTCGCGGTTTTTTATAATAAAAGAATCCTGAGTTTTTTGTTCTGGTTTTGGTTGATGGGACATTTATCTGAAAGTTTGAACGCAGATTGATGCAATCTATTCTATTTGTAAACACTTTGTATAGAAAAATCATTTCACGAATAGTACGTCATGTTACTTTTACATGATGAGTTCCCAAGACTTATCATGTTAAAGTTTGTATTTAGTTGTTGTTTTTTTCTATCAGTTCTCGGATAAACGCCTGTTTCTTTGTATACCAGGAATCTTAGGAATTTTGCTTGAATATTTTCCAGTTTGTCTGAGCTATGTGCAGTACTTGAATTCCAGATAATGGTAGCATATTCAATTACTGATCTTACATATGTTTGAAATAGGCATATGACAGTTTCTGTCTTCCTGAAATCCTTTCCCATTCTTATTATTAATCCCAGATTTCTATACGCTTCATTAACAACTTTGTCTACATGAACATCAAAAAGCAATTTGGAATCAAATATTACACCTAGATCCTTTATAGTTTTTGGGGTATGGGAGAGGCGTGTTATTAATATTATATTTGAAATGCACGGATCTCTGACGTCTTGTAAATGACATTACATTACATTTTTTGACGTTACTTTCAAGTGAGATATTGTCACACCAAACTATTTCGATTATGTTAAGTTGTATTTTCAAAATCGTTCAATGAGTTGATAGTAGAGTAAATTTTTAGGTCGTCAGCGAATAAAGGTTTGTTAGGTAGTTTGATACATGCAGGGAGATAATTAATGAACAATAAAAAATAATAGGGGTCCTTGGTTCGACCCTTGAGGAACTCAAGAAGATACATGATATAACAAGTTCACGTAGTCCGCGTCCAGACGCCAGTAGTAGTTATTGATGGTCCCTTGCCAACCAGACCCGAAACTGCTACGAGTGGAGAGGGAATAATCATATCTGAAGAAGAACAGCTGTTAGGTGAAGAATACGTGCTGCAACCGCCACACCAATGGGGCACGTAGTGTTATGGTGAGCTTCCCAAGGGTAGTCCTGCACTACTGCTTAAGGTCGGTAAAGAAACTAATCCTTGAAAGAATGATCTCCCCGCTAGGAGACGGACCCTCTCTATGGCCTCTCTATGACAGGTAGACACCCAAGAGTGTATCCTCTTGATATGAGAGGACAGTCAATCGACAAGGACCTCTCTGTAAGAGACCTGTTTGATCCAAAGGATATTTCTAAATGACTACAGTCTCATCGTTCAATGACCTCTCAAAAAAGAGACGGCCAAACCCATTTACTTGCCTCTTAATAGAGAGACGTAATAGCTGAGAGGAGCGTCTCTGAAGGATGGGGTTTATCTATTCAAAAGGGACCAAATAATAGTTGTTGATGAACATTTATTTCGTGCTTCGGTTCTTTTCTGGTTTAGACGCACACATTGGGAGGGGTATCAAAGTGTATACATGACGTTTCTACATACATAACTTTCTAACATGGCATTACACTGTAAATAAATAAATTATAATACAATTAATACTGTCCTTTCTCCTAAATATACCTAAACTTTTTTTTAATGATATCATTTTTTACTTTTTTCGTGTAGTTGTTCTAATATCATATGTTTGCACACAAATATTCAAATTTAAATTCTCTGTACGAAGCTTCTGCTTTTACTGATTTAACATTACTTCCATGATGAATGTTTTCTATGGTCCAAGGCCAATAATTTCGCGACTAAGTAAGCGACTCGAAGGTCCGAGGTTTGAATCCCGGCTGGGGGCATGGATGTTTGTGAATGTAGGTTTTAAGTAGGGCCTAAGTAAAATGTTTCTAGAATGGCTTATAAAAAAATTAAGTTTACCAAAGTCTCACCAAGGCCAATGGACAAAGATCTGGAATGTTTTGTATGATATTTATGTAAAAGTGTACTGACGGGCAAGTACAGTTTATACATGTAATTGTTCAAAGAGTTTTATTATTATTCAGTATCCAAGTCTTACTTACTACAGAAAAGTTGATCTCTCTAAAAATAAAGTTAAAGTCGTACAATTTTACTGTATCTGGTTCGGTGTAATGATTTCCTGGTTCTCTATTTCCAGTTCGCTCCAGTCTGCTTCCAACTTTAAGACAATCTTATATACTTCATATGATTTTGTTTTTAATTATGAAATGTGCCATCACAACAAACGCAACTATACATAATGTTGCTTTCCATGTTATAATGGAAAATAATTGCATATTAAATCACATAAAAGCAAAATGTCTTACATTAAGTATACTAGTATATGTTGTATCAGATCTCCGTCGTGGTATATTTTATTAAAACACACAACTACCTACCGTAATTATTTCTAACTGGTGGAAACTTGGTTTTATTATGGTAAGAGTGCAACATATTACCTGAATAGGTATAATTGTTTAGTTTGATTGCACCGAAATGTAAGGTGAAGAAGTAAGATCAAAAGTGGGAAATATATGCTGTTTTGAATATCACCGAAGTGACGCTTTGCAGCTGAATCATAGATAAAGGGAAATGAAAGATAATAATTATATTTGCACTAACAAAATGTGATTATAGGAAACCATTCTGCGTATGAGTCAGTATCGTCATATCCATTGTTCACTGGGACAGTTTCCCAGGCTTTTACATTTTTGTAACAAGCTATATAAGCTGGGTGAATGTGCTTAATAACGTTTTGGAGATATCCAATCTTCTTTGGATATATTGGCAGCACTTCTGAATAAGCTGGTTCTATTGGAAGGGTGATTCGCAGGATCTCGCTCTTCATAAAGCTGAAGATGTGATTGACGATGTTTTGAGTGAAGTTTCGTGGAACAACTGTGCCTTGATTTGCACCAGTGTACAAATATAAAAGTTCGAAATACAAAATAGTACTCTTCAATTTTGTGAAATATACTAGGGATGGCCATTTCCGGGAACATAGTTTTCCGATTTCCGGAAATCACAATTTCCATTTTCCGCTTTCCGGAAATCACACTTTCCATTTTCCGCTTTCCAGAAAATTTCCCGTCTTCCGTTTTCTATTTCGATTAAAATGTTCTCTTTCATTTGGTTTATTTGTTTTGAATTGCAGAGAGAATTACCCACAAGTATTTTCAGGTTTGTGTTCAACACAGGTGTCTCAGGGCAAGACACATGTACGGATTGTTCCAGTAGCTGTGGATTTTTAATAATTTCTACCCAAAGACGATCTTCTTCTTCTTCTTAAACGGTATCGAAAGTGCCACTATTCATCTTAGTGCCCTGAAAACTATGGATTCGGCAATTATATCGGCCATTTTTTATTACTTTTGAAATGTCACACCCTCCTATACGCACTCCTAGCGATGCTAGGGATTTCTTACCCTCCCCATTATTTATTTCCTGATTGTAAATCATAATGTGTACCAAGTTTAGTTGAAATTAAACCAGGGGTTATAAAATTAAGCAGAAAAAGTGTATTTTAAAGTGCTTGGCAACACTGACAAACTTGGGTGTTTGAGAGATGGGTACACCCACAGGATATTCTCTATAAACTCATATTTTAGTTATTTCAGTTATGTTGTGTATACAATTCAATTTTATCTATCAAAACATAAAGTACAAAACAGTAATATTTAAACAAAATAGAAACAGTAAAATTTAGTGTTTATAAATTTTCAATTAAGTGTAGGTGGTGATTTGGTAACATTTGTTAATCATAATAAATTATTTAATATTCTATCAATCCAGAATCTATTTTTAAAATGCAAAAATATACTAACCAACCAATTCCAGCTCCCCAAAGATTAAGTCTCTTACGTATCTGGCAGGAAATGCATCATTCAATTCGAATATTACACATCTGTCATTGCCTCTGTAATAAATGACGTTCCATTACCTAAGGTATTAACTAATGTGTTTGAATATTTTTTTCCATTCTCTATTTCTAAATAGATACATTACAATGTGGCTAAAATTTAATCAAGATTAAATATCAGTTTCCGTTGTGAATAGTGCAAATTTCAATTAATTAAATAAAGCATCACATATATATCAATGTTTATAGGGTAAGAGTGGGTAATTATAAGACACCCATTACGAGGGTATATGTGAGACAGTCCTTCTAAGTCACTTGTTTTTACTGACAAAATCCAGTAATGACTGCAGACTCTTTATTTAACTCCGTCAGTAAGCCCATATGGCTTATGTCATATTACCTGGTTCTTCGAACTGGAATTGCAAGTAATATCAAATGTGATCTTAAAAAGTTTCCTTTTAAACTTCACTTTCTTAACATAACTTGTCATGTTCTGGTTCAAAAGATTGTTTGCAGGGCTCCAAATGAGACAGTGTAGTAGCTAAGGTCATTGTTTACTTGTTTGTACAGTGGAACACTTCAATGTAACTTTGAATTTGACGTTATTGTTGCATTGATCGGTGATTTGTGCGACAAGGGGGTAATTCTGAGACAGTGTTATTTGTTTTCTCTTTGCAGTGAATTGAAGTCCTAATAGTCCACATTATCATCCAAGTACAACAAAAAAAGGAAACCCTACAATGAAGATCAACTGCAGTTACCACTTGTTTCTAATGAAAGTGGTAGAATGCCGTACCTACCATTCTACCTACGCCGAGCATTTCAAACAATATCCAAATAGAAATAGACCACCGATTCAGAAAGAACTGTAGATGTGTTTGAAAAGTAACATTAGATCTTTTTTCCTTTACAGGAGCGTTAGCTTTGCTTGTATTTTTGTTACGAAATGTCGTATTCAAGTGAAACTTCAAATAAAGAGGATACATTTTTTCTCATTATTGTCGTCTTTCATCCCTCAGTAACCCACCTCTTCAGCGTGGACAACATAGTGCCTGAATATTGCCCTGCACTGTCTCATTATTACCTTTTTGGAGGGTAATTATTACACTGTGTTTTTGTACAGTATCTCGAAATGGGGTATCATTCAACAGGTTATGTTAAGTGGAAACGTCATTATTTTTATCACCTAACTGTACCCTGTAGTTTGTTGTGGTTCAATAGGGCAGTCATGCAAAAAGATGCAGCAAAAGTATATCTCATAATTACCCGGTCTCCCCCAATTGACTCACAGCAGCCACAATCCGTCACTAACTCTTCGTTCAGGAGTGAAATCTCAGTACTTGTACTCCTGAGAATTTAAAACCATTAGACGTGAAACTATGTACTGCGACTCTCAAGAAACATCAACGTGTCCAACAAACCTTTTGCAACTAGGTTCATCAACTACCGGCAGAAAAAAAATTATGAGCTTATTCTTGTGGAAATCCTTTTATTATTGTACAATCGGCCCTCCGTACGATTTCAAACCTTTCACAGATCCTCAAGTTTTCACTTGCATGCACCTGTTGAGGCAGCTTGGGGGACGCACTTTTAAAAATACCTTATGTTTGCAGTGAATTAAGGTGTTTGGACATGAGGAGCTCTTTTCTCTGGTGCATTTCCAATAGGTTCAGTCCAGCAAATTTCTTTACCGTGACTTGAATGTTTTTCTTCGCTGGTGCGGAAAGATACGTAAACTTCAATGTTCCTTTATGTTATTCTTCAATGTTTGCCCTGGATCCTTAATAAGACTCCACGCTGAACATCCGGTTTGATGTTGAATACGGAAAATGTTTGGTAATAGCAACGTATATTTCAATACACTTATGTGTTTTAAATATTAACGTCATACCTCTATAAAGTTTGTACACGTGGGTTAAGTATATTAGAAGCCCGATAATAGTAATGAGCGATATTAGATTAATACTTAAAATGCTACGAAGTAAACTCCACTACAACTGTAGATAACACAATATAAATACAGAAGCAGATAACAGGTAATTTGACATATATTTATTCTGGTTAAAACACCAATATGCGTACTATTTATACTAAATATCAATTTTATTTCATATTACTAAGATTTATTCCATTTTTCTATTGTTATTTTTATTTCTTGTCCTTTCCGTCCTTATTCAAGCTCAGTGTATTAGGATTATGGCCGTGGCAACATTTAGTTCTTATCTTGTTCAGTTCTTCACTTATTGTTTCAAGTTAACTTTTTTATATTTTATATTGATGCTATACATGATCATAAATTAATAAAATAACAAAATAGCATGTATCTTTGATTGTTCATTAACACTATAACAAAAACTAAAATTAGAGAAAATTAAATTACTTTAAATTGCTTTAAAGTAACAATCTGAGAACTTTGCAGTAATCGTAAGACTTTCTGGAAATTGGAGCAAAATTAATATAGGTAAATGATTCAAAGGGACTCAATCTGCCTCATTAGTGCCTCAAAGTTATTATTTTAAATATAGAGCAAGTTTACTTAAACATTGCTGTATTTCTTTACTTTGCATTGCATGTTTCTGAAGAAAATTCTGTTGAAAATTATTTCAATTTTCCTTATTCTTTTCTATGAAAATTATTTTGGCAAAGCATATATTTCTTTCCTTAGAAATAATTTACAATTTTTAGTGAATAGAGTAAATAAATACTTTAAACATAAATATTTTTAATAGACTTACTTTAAAGTGTCCGTGTGTGTTAGAAAATAATTATCGGAGTTACATGGTGGAAGGCACTTACAATTCTTCAATGACTCTCTGCTGGCATTCGAACCTTTAGTTGCGAATAGAAGCACGAATTATTACATTAAAGCCTAAAGGCGACCATATTATAAAAATATCACTATAAAGGATAAACACTAATATTTTTCTATGCAGTAGAATGTTAACAGAAGCTAGCAAGACGAAGTACCGGAACAAAATTGCTATATGCGCCCAATATAGAGGTTGATTATGAGAACATAAAGGGTAAGCTGTGTCAGGTAAGTAATTTTCTGTTGAACCACTCCATATATGCGAGCGGATATATTAAATCTGTTAGAATGAACCATTATTACTCCTTTTTTTAATATTTCTTGATACTCCTAAGACATCCGTGTATGCGTAGTACAGTTTACGAATATAGTTAATGAATCCTTGTTAAGGGATTATTCCTTTGAATATCCGGAGTACTTGTTACGTATATCAGCTGATTGATTAGCTTTCCCTGGTATTCTGAGAATATTACAGGATAATCCTGGAAACTTCAACTAAATATTTGCTTGAGATATTCTCAGAGACAAATCTTCTACGCGTACCAACACTTCACCATAAAAGGGTAGGGAGATTCTACACACAATGAGCATCAAAATTAAATATTCCTGGTACTTGCTGTTGTGTGAGAATTAAGCAGGATTCAAGATTAATCTCTCTTGTTATAGATGTGACATTTGGAACCTTCAACAACAAATTACGTGCGAGCAATTTTAAAAAGGTAATACTGAGAATTTAGATATTGTCACTGCTTTCCAGAAAATTGGATACCTGACATTTGTGTCAAAATTGAGATTATTGCACTGCTAAACTAGAAATGAATATCCTTGTAACTATGCAAAAGTAAGTTAACTACTTTCGACCAATACAGAGATACCGAACACAATAATAGGTGTTTTGGTTATATGCAATTGTATACGGAATGTTTTTGTAAAATTAGTTAAATCTGAGTTATACCGCTTTTGCAAAATAGTGACAATATCACGGGCTGTATATGGTTCATTTTTCTTAGCTATAACAAATTCTTCTATTATATTCTAAAAGATAATAATATAAACCTACCCTTCAGCATGTTCTTCTGTTTCAATTGCATTTATAAGCTATTCCCTAATTCATCCGAGTGATGAAGTATCGCAATGAACATTCTTCTGAGAGCAGAGCAGTAAAACGTAGGCAAGACTTTTGACAATTATCTCTTGGTATATAAACTTGCGTCTAGGTTTGGCTATTTCCAATTGTGATGCCTAATACTATTATGCATTTAGACTGCTCCTAATTTTCTGAAGAATATATGATTTTCTTAGGACACGTTAAATTGTTTTAATAAGTGAACACCGAATTATTTTTAATGGAACCCGACTGGATTTTAATCTGAATTTGAGCGTTCAGCAAGCCATAGGGCGCAAGGCCCAAACTCCAATGTGATTTACTAATGTGAAAGAAAGTCAATTTAATCTTTGTATGCGATTGTCCTACACGTCATGGACATGGAAGTTTAAATATTAAAAATGTTGTCCATTTTGTTTTCTGTGATTTGGCACCCCTGAATGATCACCAATCCTATTTCTGTCTTCCTAAGGTAAGTCTCTATAAAGCTTTAACAAAGACATTTCAATCTGTTAGAAATGAAGTCGTGGAAAGACAACTGTCCTTGCTTTCATTCACAGTACATTTCGTATACGACAAAGAGCATTCGTTTCATGGTTCTATTGCCAAGAACGTAACAAATAATCCATAGGTTTATTTTTTGATTTTGGCGAATAGTTTGCTGAGGAATATGACAAGGATGTATATTTATTTCGGTCTGAACATCTGTGGACCACGAAGTCGTTAAATTAATCTATATGTGAGATCTCTTTGCTAGTGTTACTAATTGAGGAAGACTGAATGATCAAATGGCTCCATTGTTTTGTTCTTATTTTCTTTTTAATTTCAGGAGTAACGTTGATATTTTTAAGCCTTCACTTTATAATAGTGTTAAGTAGCTTTCATACAAAGCAGACAAAACCGTTTCTTTAGTTTTTCTTTTTGATCGTTCCTTTTTTTATGGTTGTTGAGATATTTATTACCACCTTCAATTGAAAAAAATATTGTCCTATTTAAGCAAGCCAATAGGGTTCTTAAAGAAGTGTCATCAGTAAATATTATTATGATCTCTGTAGGATATCATTTAAGTGCCATGAATTTGAAATTGAATTTTTAAGGTCTTTACGCAACTTTGGCTCAAGCTGGATCAATGATGATGTGATGACTAGTGAAAATGGGAGAATTCCGAGAAAGCCCACATTGACACGAGCAGGGATCGAAGCGACGACCCTTGTCACAAGATGTGAGCGCTCTACCATTTTGGCTCCACAGCTCATAATTCTAATGGACTTAATGTGTTATTATTTTGCAGTTTACAATATTGTTATTATTACGATAAATATTTAAAATCGATAGTGCCTAAACAAGTTCAACAGGTTGTCAGTAATTATCCATTGTTACGGATAGCAGACTTCTTTAATAAAGGTTTTACTCTAGCTTATGGTAATATTTCATTTTGTGCAGGTGACTTTTCGTCTAAGATTCGTCAGGATATCAATAAAGACAACTTGTAGTTAATGACTTATTGTTGTAATGAATGTCCAAATCTTTCACAATGAAGCTAATTCAGCAGTGAATGTATTGAATAAAACATTGGGCCACACAGAAGCCTGTATGTTGATACAGACTTCTGCACAACCAAGATATGAATTTGTAAAAGCAGATTAAGATCTCTTGTAAGAAAAACGTATCTTGCAGACACCCTAATAGTCAAATCATCTCACTGGAGATAGTTGCTTTACACTGCTTTGGGTTTCAATGTTTTCAACATTTTAGCTGTATCCGTACACAGTAATATCCTCCGAGGTAAACTACATTATTTCAAAACTCAAGGTTAGTGGATACGTTTGTAGATTTAAGTAGTAAACACAACATCATTGTTTTCTAGTAGAATTGGCAGATGATAATAATACAGTATTTTGCAAAAAATATCAACAAACATGCTAAATTCAACAAAATAATCCACTGTGTTCGAGTTTTGCAAAAAGTTGGCTTAGTTCAATTTACATCCAAGATGCAGATTTATATGTGCTTACATGAGCATGAGCATGAGCGTCGCTTTCTTTTAAATGCAAGGACGATGATTTATCTTCTTCGGTCGACATTTTGATATCAAACTTTCACACGGTATCATCTCTTTACTGTCTTTGCGCGATAACTTTTAATTGCCGCAATATCAACCATTCCAAATTTACTTTTGCTATCTTTCATTATAGAAATGTTTATAATGCTTCATAATTTTATTTACCGTTATCTGTCTTGCAACAAATTCTGTATCATTTTTCTAATCATTGTACCTGTATGGATATTTTTTCCTTTTATGAGCCTAATCTTAAATTACCAATTTGGCATAAATCATTGGGTATGTCGTCTCAGCAATCAGAAGATTCTAGAAACGATTACAGCCACTGCTAATTTGACTGACAAGGAGACGGCGCCAAAATGTACATCAACTTCTCAACCAAACACGTATAGGCCGAAAGTCCATCGAAAATAAGGGGACACATCTTCCGCCATTCGTCCATATAGGCTAGCCCACGTTAACGTAGAAAAAATATTCTTGTCTAGAATAGAGGGTTTAGCCTGCATTGATTATCGATATTTTGACTTCTACGAGAAATGCGTCATATTGTCAAGGCAAAAGAAAATTGAAAATAAGCCGATATGTATTTCGGCGTTTGTTACAACACTGCTATTTCCAAGAGGAAAAACTGAACAATTGCTGTAAGGTTGTCCATGTGGATATGAACCATCCGTTGCAAGGTGCGCAACTATTGCTTACTTGTTGTCTCCCGGCAACCGCTACTCCAGTGTGGACTCTATGTTGTAAACGGGTATTCTACGACGCGAAGTTTGCTCTTGCCTACACCGTTATGTGGCACAAGTAAAGTGAAATTAGTTCAAATAGTATAAATACAGTACATACAGCGCCGTGTCGCACGAAGCACGTGCATCCCAACCAGGATGCTCGAAGGAAAAAAAAGTGGTATATATATTCACCTCGAGAAGAGACATATAACTGAAGCTGTGACGTATTTTGCTGGTAAGTTGCTAAAGTGAAATTACACTACAGTGTGGGTAAAATGTAAACACATTGCTGGCTGCGCAGAAACAGCATGTATAACCCTAGAAATACTACGCTCGCACTTTCTACGTGAAGTACCAATGAGAGGGGTTAAATTTGCACGCGCTGCTTTTAAGTATTTTTTTATGAAGCTATTATTTATGGACATTACGAAACAGTAGTGATGAATAAAACAGAACCAAGACCAAGATTACTATGGTCTTGAACTTGCATATTCTATCCTGGTTTTGATCTGGCATACTAGCTTTTGATCTTGGTCATCGTCATCATAGTGCATATATTTTAGCTATCCGTTCGAATAGCGCATAGCGCGGCTGACCGGTCATACAGCCAGAAAAGTGTGCGTAAGTTTCCAGCAATACACTATCCTCACAGTGTAAATTCTTCGCTTTCTCGCAGGCGACCGGATTCCTATACGAAATAATGCCGGAACACGTATCGGTTTAATTTTAATTTACTTTCACCTTGACAACACGACGCGTTTCTCTTATAAGTCAAAATATCGATAATCCATGCAGGCTAAACCCTCTATTCTAGACAAAAATACTTTTTTCGATGTTAACGTGGGCCTATATAGACGAATGCCGGGACACGTGTCCCTTTATTGTCGTTGCTCGTTCGTCCTATATGTGTTTGGTTGCAAAGTACATTTTGGCGCCGTCTTCTTGTGAGACATTTCTAGGGTTTCCTCATTTCCTCAGTTACACTAGAACGTTGTCGGATTTGTTTCCTGATGGACAGCCTTCGAACAATTTCTCTCTCGATTGAACTGAAGTTGCGTAAAGGCTATGAATCACAATTAAATCTGTTTTTGCATCTGATATTCTGAACTTAAGTTTCTCTACTGCTAGTAAAATAAGCTAGAAACTAAGAGCGGCAATACCTGTGCTGACAGATTTCGTAAATATAATATATTTGACAAAAGGACACAAAGAAAATAAATATAGAAAATTGAAATTACAATATGAAGTAGGGAATTCGAATGCATATAATTAACGAAAGACATCATAAGGGAAACTACAGTATTAGGATTCCAGACAAAAGATACAGAGGGATCCATGCAAGATGGATACAATACATTTTATTGACATATGATATCAACGAGAGCTAGCTTTAAATCTACGTTTTAGAAAGTTTTTAACTCGCATAGAAATCAAGAGACAAAAAGTAACCTCACAGATCCCAAAGGTACAAATTAAGATCTGGTCCATTGACAAACCATAAAACAAAATATTCTATGTAGATTTTGACTTAAAAGAGCCGTCAGAAGCAATTGAAACATCAGCTCTTACTTAAAGAAATGGACATGAGTATAATACGTGGCAATTCTTTTCAAGGATACTCACTTAACTCCCGACCGTAGCATGCTAAACCTCTCAGATTGCATTCCTCGTATTTCCCTGAAAGAAGAAGAATTATATATACTAATAGATACATAGTTACATTGATCCATCTATTCTCAGTTATAGTCATACAAGTACTCAAGAATTACAATCAAATTTAGCATATGTATATATATGTATATGTATAAATGTATATGTAGCATATGTATATATATATATATATATATATATATATATATATATTTATATATATATGTCTCGGGAATACCTCTACGGGGAGGCAATTTCAGTATTTTAAATGTAAAGAGGAGTTGATTTTGCCCCCATTGAAACTATCGATAAATTATCAACAACCTTTACAGGAAACACTTTGCCATATCTCTTACCATTTGGTAGCTGCACGAGCTAATTAACAGGTCAATGGTAGGGTTTCCGCATGCTGCAACTCAAAAAAAATAGTAAGTAATTGTTATAAAATAAAGCGAAATACAAAGTTGCGTTAACGGAAACAAACGGTGCAATTATCGAAAACAGTGGCGTCCGAAAACAGTACCTCCGGGGGCGGGGGGCGGGGCAGAGAACTTCAAAATGTCAAAAAGAAACGATGGTCGATTTTGCTTGAGTTGAAAGAAGCGATAAATACGGAACAACTTTCATAGGCAATATTTCATGACAGTTAGTGCCATATAGCTACTACAGATGCTTAGTTGTTGGGCAAAAGCAAACTCATGAGATAGGATTTACGATCCTATAACAAAACAAAATAGGAAAAAATTGGTCGAAACGAAAAAAAAAGTAACAAATCTGCTGTTGCCAAATGGTTGAGCAAAACATGGTGGAATGAACTTGATTATTTGCAATAGAGCAATTTCACAAAGATGTGTAAAAAGCTAAAGAATCGTCTTACCTTCTGTGGAGTGTAGTAGATGCACCCCTGGCTTCACAAATGCTCAAAGTGATGTCCACGAACAGCAATACAACGATTTATTCGGTGTACACGATTCTGAGCAACAGCTTCAAACTCGGCCACGTTGGTGTTCCGGAATATGGTTGTGATGCATTCTTTCATGTTGCGAGTTGTAGTTAATATTAATTCGATCTCAGAAAAAAAATGTCCATACCAGTTAGGTCACGAGACCTCAGAGGAAACTGTGGATTGAAATCTCTCCCGATCGAGCGTTGCGGAAATAGAACATTTAACTCTTCCTTACAGATAACAGCATTACGTACTCGACATCAATTAAATTGAAACCACATCGTCTGACGTAAATGGAGAGGTACGTTTTCCAAAAGCGGCTGTAGATCGTGTCGCAAGAAATCACAAAACATTGCCACTGTTAAATGCCCATCAGAAACCCGTGGCCCAATGACCTGAGTTCCTAGAATGCCGCTACACACATTAATACTGCATCGTAGTTGTCGATTGACTTCTCGGATCCAGTGTGGATTCTCCGCTGACAAGTAATGGGCATTGTAGAGATTCACGTTGCCATCACTGCATAATGTATCTTCATGAGTCAAGAAACTG
Organism: Lepisma saccharinum; assembly: GCA_022664845.1. Classification (NCBI taxonomy): domain Eukaryota; kingdom Metazoa; phylum Arthropoda; class Insecta; order Zygentoma; family Lepismatidae; genus Lepisma; species Lepisma saccharinum. The sequence goes on from JAGDQP010011495.1 coordinate 22,383, forward strand.
AGGGCTAGAAAATTCGGATATTTTCTTAATTGGTTGACTACCAAGTTGCAGAAAAGAAGCCGTAAATTGCAGTCATTATCACTTATTTCCTTCTGTACAGAGAGATGGTACGGACGAAAATTGTATTTCCTCAGAATACGCAGTACATTGACCGATACCACGCTCTTATGCAATCTGCCGAAAGGATACATGTGGAGTAAGTTCAAGAGCTGCAAGTACATCAATGACAACGTTTCCACTTTGTACGACTTCTTTCCGGACACCATAGTTTCGACGATCCTTCCTGTCTGTCGAATCGAGCTGCTAATCTCAACAGAAGATTGTAGGAAATAGCATGTCGATCTCGATCTATTTTTTTCCGACATTCCCCTAAAATCATTATCATTTGGAATGCATCCAAATTCGTATACGGTATGAATGTTATTATTTACTACCGACACTTCCTACTAAAATCACCTAACCATCAACACAATAGGAGAGTCCTATATCAGTTCATGACACCTTGCGAGCTTGTAATACACAGGCAAAGTTGAGCTCAATTGAAGGGATCTTGTCCAGCACCAGAACCACTTTAACTCTCAGCAGAGCTTACTCACTTTAGGACTCTATACGGTTGTGTTATATGTTATGGGTGCTTCATCGCTCCTTCTGCCCTCTGTATGGCATAACAACTATCGCATGTCTGAAGCCACATATAATACGTATTGAGAAATTTAATGTACACGTTAGCTACTGGATCCAGAATTGAACCAATCCGCAAACATTGGAACAGTTTAATGAGTGTAATATTTGAAACTAAGACACAGCGGCCCATAGCACATGCTCCTGGATTTCATATTGAATGTACACAAGTTACGTCGAGTGTCGACTTTATTGGTGGCTCTGCGGTATCTTTGGCTTAGGCCCCGATTTTGTATGGAAAAGGCGTCGGAAGGTATCCGCACTAGCATGGTTTCAAGGTGACCTCCAGGCATTCGCCTTGTATGACCACGGAAACTCACGAAGAAATATCACACGGGACGGTCGCCCAGCTGGGATCGATCCCAGGTCCCTTCGTAAGAGACAAGATCGCTCTCGTGGGTTTTCCAGGGGTTCTTTCATTGAGAACAAACAATTGCATGGATAGCAGCTGCGATATTTAGGTTCTGAACACTGCTGTCCCTCATCCTTATCTTCTTTACTTTGGAGTTCTCTGCTTCATCCACAAACGCGTCATTCTGTGCATTTCCCTCCCATTTCATAACATCCTGCCAACGTGTAGCAGCCGTGTAGCAGCCGTCAAACCTTGTTTTTACTTAAACTTTTTAAGTTGTCCCCCGTAGAGGTATTCAACAGACGCCACTGTTTTCGAAAATTACACCATTTGAGTCTGTATATACAATTTTGTACTTTCCTTTAGTTTCGAACAATTATTTACAGCACGCGAAAACCCTTGCAACATATTAATTTGACCTATTAATGAGCTCGTGTAGGTGCCAGACAATAAGATATGTAGCAAAGTGTCTCCCCTAAAAGTTGTTCAAAATTTAACGATTGTTTCAGTGGGGAAATGAAATTCTCGATTTTCTCCAAGAACAAAGAAAAACACTATGGATAAAAAACAAAAAGACATGTGGGAGGATATGAAAGAAATCATAAGGGAAAGTGTTATTGAGTTACAGTGGGATTGTGATCAGAACACGACTGTAGACCAAGGAATTATTAATTCAATATTGATGCAAGATGATGAAAGTCAACAACAAGGTAATGTCGGAGAGCATATCATGCCAATGTGATAATTTAATTTCGATTTTCGGATACACTTTAGATACTCCTCGGATTCGTATCAATAACTTAATACAGCCTAACGTTATAATACATCCTAATCATTCGGTTAGTTTGCTTGCGTTTTATTTACAATAAGAACGAGAGCTACCTTTTATATATTGCCCTGTGAACAAATACATCTAGGCTTACGTAACGTAACCGACGCTAACCGAGCCCAAGTATCTGGCTGGTTTGAGGAGGTTATCATATCAACTTTTCACTAGTACACCTAAAATTTCAAAATTGGTACACCTTAACTCGACTCCTGATCGATTAGTTATTCAGCCTGGTCAGTACGTAATAAAATCTAGTTTAGAAGTTATGTTGTAGGTCGTAAACATAGGGTAATTGACCCTCTGTAACATGTTCTAATCCTGACTTAATTCTAGGTCTTTTTTCAAAAATTGCCGAACATACTATAACTTACAATTGAAGAAGAATTATATTTTTTATAATATCATCATTACTATGTGGTACACCTACCTATTATGTCCAATGTATCCTGTTTCACACGAAGCCTCCGCCTAAATGGGCTTAATATGAAGGTAAATCTAAAAATCGTTGGGCGTGTAGCAAGATAAAATTTATAATATTCGGCTTTCCTAGATAAGAAGAGAAACAACTTACATATATTACAATGTTATTTATAGGAAGTTAATATTTAACACTACATCTTGCGTTTTAAAGTAAGCTTTGGAGTATGGTTGATTTCGTTTGTGTTTGTTCCGAAAATAGTGGATCAGATATTATATATTTTCTTTGTATATTCAGACATATAAAGTTAAAAATTTACGTAATAAGATACAAGAGTTTCAGTATAGAAATAATTCAATGTCACAATTCGGATAGGAGCAAGAAATAATATATGAAATCAAACTTTACAATAAGAGACAATATTTGCTGCACTAGAGGGCCGAAGAAACTTGAACAAATGTTAAAGACAATATTAGCACATTCAAACACTCATAGTCGTGCATAAGGAATCGTCAACAATTGCGTACAATTTGGTGCCCAAAAGAAAACAGATCAACCTTAAATTTCTGAAACGAGTGTTGGATCGCTTGGTGTATAAGTGGCATCGTATAATGTGGACTTGTTGATAGTGTTAAAGTATCTTTAAATAGCGGTCAGTATGCATATACCCCTATGATTATCAATTGTTTCGCATTATTGTTTCTCGCAGCACACGAACTGTACAATACTAAAACTTCGGTACTTCTGAGGTATTAATAACAAACTTAGTACTTTGATACAGATTATGGCATGTTGCGTGTTTTACACCTACCAGTCAAGAAAGACAGCCAAATTGAGAAGAAATTTTAGAATGTAAGTCGGAAAGAACTGTTCTCTGGATACTGCGTTATAAATTATTTTTTTCAATGCATTGTACTCATTCTAGAGTTAATATTATTGTAAAAGAAAATCAAGACAAACATTAGGGGCAAAAAACCTGGATAAGGATATGGTAGAACAATGAAACATTATATTAATATTTCTTAACTTGTGGATCAAAAAAAAAAACATATAAAAAATCTACTACTATAACGCATGCCCCGATCCTGTGTTATTAATAATACCTCTTTCCTTAAATTGGAAATAAGGAAATTCATAGGATAAGAGGACTTAGCTATATCCGTATTATATTATTGTATATGGTATTTGCTCGACAGATAAATTATAGAATTGAAGGTGAACTCGATTGGCATGCAGTTGTGTCTAAACGTTTCTCTTTCGTTTTATTCCTGTGAAACGTACCTCAACGAAGATTATTTTTAATTTAAGTATGTTCCTTTTTAGTTTGCATTACTGTACTTAAATTATGAAAAGATACTCAACTGAAATGTACACATTTAGAGCGATTCCTCGCATCACGCACTGACATTTAGAATACACTCTTCGACTGTAATTGATTGATAACATCTTTGACATATCTTGAAAAAGGCAACTTAAGTACACGCTATGATAGAAGAGATATTCCGGTATAAGAACCTGTTAGCAATAAAAACACGATAATAAATATATTATTAAGGGTTAAAATTTCCGTTACGCATTGACATTCTTGCAAATCACCTTTCACCCGAAAGTACTGGTCTACAAACTTTTCTAATATAGCACGTGAAAACAGAATAAGTTTAATTGTACATTTTAAAATTCCATATTGTGTAAATATGATAACCCTATGTAAAGAAACGCACAGCGTCTCACACTGACACCTGTGAATTAAGATATCTAATGAGAGAAGGAGCTAAACCACAAAATCAATATTGCCTGATTACTATTTATTTTCATTCGTCTCACCTCTGTCTGCAATTTGATTATCATTATTTGTTGTAGATTGTGGAGGCTCCTGGGTCAGTGATAATCAAATTACAGAGGTCAGGCAAACGAAAATAAATAGTAATCAGAACTCCATTGATGTTGTGGTTTATCTCTTTCTCTCATTAGATACCTTAATTATTAGATGACTTATTGTGTAAATGTTGCTTTACTTTTGTACATGCTGATAAAATACACTAATGGACTAAATTACAGATAGCTAGATAAGATACAACTAAAAGTATAACCTGTGCACAAATTTCTTGTTCTAAAATATTAAGTTCTTATTTAAGCGATTTCACGAATATGCCAAGCCCGGTAATAAAATGTCAAACGTACTGTAGATTTTTTCATATTAGTCCATTCGGTTCTTCGAAGGTATCCAGGGTCCCAAGTAGGGGAGCACGTACCCAGGGACCGGGAGTCAAATGAAGATAAGGCGGGAACGTTGTATCATGGTGGTTTTTTCGAAAGGGCGACAAAATGGAAGTTTGTCACCTTCCAAAACTACAAGTTGAGTATACGATGTACGTTTACTAAAAATGTTTTAAAAAGTCGTTAGTACAAATGCATAATGAGCTTATGTTGCTGGATTATGTGAAAAGTAAAGAAAACTAGCTAACATTTTATTTTATTTCAATTATGAATTTGACTAAAAATTTAGGGATGTAACATTTATATATATTCAGCCTTTTCCTTTATATCACTATATTTAAAAATGAAAGTGATGTGTTTGTGTTTGAAACACGCAAAACGTCCGGACCGATTGGAATGAATGTTCGCACATTATCGCAGATATTCGCAGCTATTGGACTCATTTGGGAAATTATCATATCAGTCGCCATCTTGCATTCAAAATGGCCACCCAAAACCATTTTCCACATTGTTAGAGCTAGACGAATGAAATTTGGTAAGAAGTTGTATTTTCAAGAGCAGTTTAAGAAAATATAAAAACAATTTGAAAAAGTCGCTTCTTGAATTTAAAATGGCCGCTTAAAATTGGGAGCGTAGCCCCCCACCCCGGGGTATGGGGGCAGATCTTTATTCACCCCGCACCAACGACAACACTAATCTGCTAGTATTGACATAAATAAATAGTTTTATATCTTTTTTAGTCTTCTTTACGGCGTGGTAGGTATTATAAAACTCGATTGCATGATCATATCAGTACGTGGCTTGTTGTTTTCCTTCCTTTATGCGTTACTATTTATAAATTGGTATTGGTTTTATGAAAATAAAATAAAAACTTTCCTTTTCTAGGCCCTCTGATAGCGAAGTTATAAGAAAAGGGGCCTACTATTCCCGCTCATGCTATCAGTCTCTATCCAGAAATTAAATCTCACGGTGTGGATACATACATCAGGTGTCGTTCAATAGGTCTTGACTAAACTAGCTCAAAGGCGTCAGGATTCTCTTGATTGATTCGGTGTTGCCTGTCCATTTTCAAAGAAAAATCAATTGTTCAAATTGTGTCAATTCACTTAGATCCAGCTGCAGCAAAATTGTAATCAATATCATCCGACAAAAAAAAACAATGAGGTCGCGTACGTTTACAAGCAATCCACTCACAAGTGTTGCCAGTCTCTTTTCCATTAAATTATATTTGTTTTCATGCTGCTTCCATAATTTTAGTCATAGCAGCACATATAATTTGTGGAGAATAGGAACATACTGTGAACACCCCCGCTTCCCAGGAACCCTGTCGTCAGTGTTGCCAGCGCTTGAGGGATGCTTGAGATGTTGTTCGAACGGTCTCAAATAGACAAGGTATATCAAGGCCCACGCGGATTGGCAAAGGACAGGAGGCTTACCCCGACTAGTTACATCAAAATCTATTAATAGTACAAAATAGTTGTTTCTGTAAGAGGAATAAAATAGCGACAATTGAGTGTATATGCAAAGGTAAGTTTCGTAAAAAGGTGGGGGCACGGGGCGAATACTTAAATCTAAATTTCCTAATAGTTAAAATTAAATGTTTCTGTAAGAGGAAAAGTAAAATATAATAGCTGACCATTGAAATTCCCCATGAACCGTGTTGTCAGTGTGCCAGCCTATGTCAAACATATATCTCAATGAACCAAATGCTATCAAGGGACCGGAGCCTTTGTGATTGTTCATAGAATAGCAGCTCTAACCTGTTAAGTGCTACATTAGAAAATTTTATTAGATCTATACTTGAAGAGAGTTTCGGAAAATGTACGTCAAAGCGTAATGGCAGGTAACAAAAATGTCAGCATGTAGGGGAACCTTAATCGTTTTATAATACATAGTATTTTCATATATATATGTGGGCGTGTGTGTGTGTTCTTAATCGAGAATGTGACCCCTAATATACCTTCTAGCATACCATATGCCGCATTCGAATTTTCTGAATTTGGAGATATTATGCGGCCAATCAAAGTCGAAAAGTTTACTCTAAATCCTGGTTTGTGACAAATGATATTCCGTAACTTTTAATTAAGAACAAACATTAATTCGATTCTTCAATAGAATGGACTGAAAATTTATTATCGCTTTACAAAATCACTTGAATTTAGTTTTTAAGTTGTTTTAATTTTGTACGTTTTGCTTAAAAAGCTTTACTGGATATCGGATTCATAAATTAATCGGTAAATAAAAAGGATCTTTCAAATTTGTATTTGACGTTGCGGTGTACCTGAATTTCCTTTCGCACTAATAAAAAATGGAAACTGATAGTGATAAAAATAACAACATAGCAACATTCTAACTACTCCATTTATTTGAAGAAGATATTATATTTATTTCCTTAATTACATAATCAATGGATGGAAAATAGTTGAAACTAAATGTATATTAAGCGGCGAAAAAAAATCGGATTTTCTTTTAAAAAGAATGTTACAAATACGTGATTTCAGCTAGCACTACAGCAAATGAAATGACATTTTGAACTATGTTTTTTTTTTCGCTAAATGAAACTACGTCAAATCATAATTAGATTCATTGCGAATAGGAAACTTACGTGTACGTTTTCTTCACTATAGTGTACCAGGATACCAAACATTGTTTATAGCAGTTACATTTCTCAATCACATTTCGAGAATAGATCTCATCTGAAAAATAATAACAGTATTTAACTGTGTGGAGAAACAACACAATTCAAAATCACATTCTATACACTGGTCGTAATAGTGAGAAAATTGGCTTTGTTGTTTTTAGTACGGTCTTATATACTAATAGCCTAAGGGTCCACCCGTTGGTGCGGGGTGGTTAAAATTCGTTGGCAATATTATAATAATCGTACTACTACAAATACTAATACTACAAATGCTGCTGCAACTACAACAGAAACTACTAGTACTTCTAGTAGAACTACAACAACTACTACTACTTATGCAAATACTGCTGCTAGTAATAGAATGAAGTTCATAATAATTCATTCATTCAAACATTTAGTCAGATAATGGTATCAAGATGCGCACCTACAATACTAAAATAGTATTATGAAAACACTACTATAAATATTACTTTTTAGTGCATTTGTTTAAAGGTCTACTATTTTCTATCTTTAAAGTTCCGGTATTACAACATCGATTTCCATAAATTGAAACTTCGGAATTGTACTTCTTGTAACCAACAATTCAACTTCTCTTTCCGCTTCCGAACGTATTAATTACTGGTATAACATTTAACATCTACTGGCTAAACTCCAAACCTATATTTCCCATGTCTACATAATACTTACTAAGTCATAAGTTTTGTTGCAAAACAGGGCGACTACTAGGTTGATTTTTTCTGTAAATTCTTAGATACGATAGAAAAAAATTATAAATCAAATTCTGTAGCCACCCCGCAGAAATTTCTTTTCCAAATACTCTTTTCTCAATATGGCGCTGAAAGTACTTTTGTATATGAATATACTTTCGTATTTGTAATGGTTTAAACTCTTGTAATACTTTTAGGTTAGAAGTATGATTTACTTTACCTTTTTAGTGTAAAGAAACAATAATTACTTTGAAATACAATCGTTTTATTGTATGTTTGGTCTCTATTTGTATATTTTAGTGTATTCGACGAGACTTGGAACCAGAGTCTTCCATATACATCAGCTAACAGATGCTTAGTTTTAGGACGTCTCCTATACATAAGTTATATGATATATTTCGCGAGTGTAGTGGATCAGGGTGGTTTCTCACTATCTCAGACTTTTCTTTCTGTTTTCGTATTTGTGGATATTGTATGCACCTTGTGTGCATTATGTGTATATGTCCGGTTAAGTGTACGATTACTAAACAAAATAATGGGTTTTAATCTGTTCGTATGTTAATATGTGCTTTTGTGTATATCTTTCATCAAGTAGGTTCCTACGCACTCTATTTAGTGGATTTCTGTATTAGTTTATCCATTCCCTAGTTATTTATCAATTAAAACTCTAGTGAGAGTACATTTTACTGGTTGGTCTCATTATGATTATGATAAAGGAGGGGCAGTCCCCTCAAGCTCCATGTTGGGAGCACCGAAACAAAGCGAGTATATATTTTTACACGCTAGTGGCCATAATTTTCAAGATATTTGAACCAAATTTTATTATGTTATTTCTAACCTTAATAGCTCCAATAAGTTCGTTAATGATCAAACTCCGCCCAAGGGGGTGGTCTTAGGAGGGGGTTGAAATTTTGAAAACATATATATAATCCCCTATGTAGTTTAGAGGGAAACTTTGTCTGCATAAATTATAGTACTTCCTATGAAGTTCGCGGTGACACCAACGATTCAGGGGTTGTGGGGTACGAGTAGGGTTTGGGGTGGAAATTCAAAATTTTTAAAACCTCGTCTTGTGGAATACAGTCAAAAAGGTCATGATGAATAATCTACAAATAAATAAATAGTTTGTCGATAGCGCTCATATAAGGCGAGCTTTGAATTTTTGAAAATATAAAAAAAAAACTTCGAATCTATCTCAGCCTGTAGACCTGCCAAAATGGATTTTTTTTATTTATGTTAGTAACTATGACATATTTCTTGTACTTATTTTTATTTAAAAAATCAATAAGATCGAAAGCACCTTACTACAGTATAGTACATAATCACGAAGATACTTTCATACAACACTTCATTTCATATGACATTTCTTACCATATTACATTTCATATAACATTTACTGAACTCTGGGAATAATCCCTTACAACTACAAAAATTGGGTCTCCGAGGCCCACAAGGCATTATTTATATTATAATTGGAACAAGACAAACATCGAAGACGCAGATACGTTGTATCACCAATGTGATGTAGCCTGACAGTATATATGCTTTTAAAAGATTTTTGGTCGAATTGGAAATTTTGAAAAAAATAAATAAAAAATATGAGCCTCGGAGCGCCCCCGTTCCCCTAGAAATACTAGGGTTAACTTATCTACATTGTTTCATTTATAAATTTTTCGAAGGGTAACTTCCGGAAGGCTAGCGCTCTCACTTTCTCTGCAAGCGGGTACAGGTTCTATTAAACGGAGTGGTTTGACGTCCACTTTATCAACTGTAGATTCTCATTTGAAGCTCACCACTTCGATTACGGCTTTAATAACAATCAATCAGACACCAGACAGTGAGTCTCAAGATAAAACACCAAGACGTAAGGCACTACTTTGGAATTATTTGAATTATTTTTTGATATTTAGTCATCTTTGGTTCTTTAGGAAGATATCTTTGGGAAGATAGTTGCCGGGCTGCTAGCCCAGCATTACTATTCTGACTTAGGAAAACCCTGTAAAACCTCAACCAAGATATTCTACCATGAGGTGCGAAACCAAGTGCGTAACCATCACTGATCCAGAGTCCATGACAATACCGTCTGCACTATGAAGACTGGGTCGATATTTTGGACAATACCTGTCAAAGAGGCCTTATTGCAAGGCTGACAAGTTAATAAACTATATCCGTACAATCATCGATGTTTAGCAATAAAATTCCTTAGCCAATGCCTAATGAATAATACTTGACACTCATTTTGAAAATGAATATTAGTTATCAGATTCAATTGTGTTCGACATTTCGAATGTTTCAATGCATATTCCACGGTAATATTACAAAAATATGCATTTTAGAATACTGAAATTCAAGCTTTTTTGGCTGAAACAATTTTCATCGTAGTTTGCATTCTTAATGATTCTTTCTCATGTTAAAATAAGTTAGTATTCTGGCTCTGCAAACAATCACAAGTGCTCCGATTTCCGTTGATAAGACTTAACACGCTACAAAAAGTATTACTTAAAATTCATTCACGTCTATACCGATCCTTTGTAGCTCAATTGTAGACCGTTGACGTAGAATTCGAAAGATTATTGGTTAGATCCCAGCGGCCGATCACCCTAATTGAGCTTTTTCTAAGTTTTCCTGAGTCACACAAGGTAATTTCCGGTATGACACCTTCAAGATAGACCCTGGACGACACCTTCCCAAAACATTATCCATCCCAATCCCGGATTGAACCTTAGATGTCTAAAGGTCATAAATAAAATTCAATTCATTTATGTATTTACCTTGTTAAAGCATTAAGCTTCAACGTGCACAATAATTTACTGTTAATAGAAGTGAATGAGGCTCATGGATATTTAAATCAGGAAAATAGAGCAAGTGAACATTGATTTTATTGATACTTGCACTTACGGTACAAATTATGTGAAATATAATTGATGCGAATGTTCAACGTATCCGATGGTGCAACAATGTTTCAATAAATGTCTATGCACCGACTGATGTCGCTAATGATAACGACAAAGAAACATTTTATGAGGAGCTAGAAAGGTTGTTCGACCGATTACCGAAGTATAATAGGAAAATGGTGTTAGGTCAATTCAATGCTAAGGTAGGTACGTAGGAAAAATATAGAACTACTATAGGCAAATACAGACTTCACGAAAAGACCAAAAACAATGGAGAAGCACAGATAACTTTCACGATCATGAAAAAAAATGCTAGTAAAGATCCAGCACAAAGACATACATAAATACCCAAAGGTATCTCCGGATGGCAAAACGCTCAACCAGACGATGACGTATTAGTAGATAGAAGAAGACACAGCAACATAATGGACATTAAGTCTTACAGAGGAGCAGGTGACATTAACCATCAATTACCGAACACAAAAGTGAGGGGAAAGTTATGTATCGCCAAGTATGAAATCAAAGGATCAAAAGTACTTAAATTAAACGTTAAACGATTAGATAATCAAAGCATAAGAGAAGACTACCAACTCGCAATATCAAATATATTTCTAATCTTAGCTGACTCGAGTCAGCTGACTCTATTATAAAGATTAAATTAATAGAGAAATTGATTTAGGAGGCAATTCGTGATACAATCAAGGGCGCAGTGAAGGAACGTGTAGGTGGGAAGAAACACCAGAAAAACAAGCTTTGGTTTGATGAAGAATGCCTTAAACTTCGAAAGAAACGAAAACAAAAAGATAGTGTTGGCTAAGTAATAAAAGCGAAGAAAATATCATCCATTACAGTAACGCAAAACGCAACGTCACACACGGGTTCATAAGCAAAAAGCGAAAATATACGACGCAGAATATTCAGGAGATAGAGGAAAATGTGAAGACAAATAACACACGACATCTGTACAAAGGGATAAATTCGTTAAGAAAAGGTTGCCTGCCTAGGTTAGGGATGATCAGAAATGAATGCAGAGATCTGGAGGCTCATCCGACGAAAATTAAAGACGGGTGGAAAAGCTTTTTCGACAAATTGCTTAATGTACACAGCGGGTAACAGAGATATTTGAAATCTATAACCGCAGAACTGTGGATACCCGAACCTAGCGAGATCAAAGTTGAAATGTCGTTAAAGAAATTAAAAATTTTCAAATCACAAGGAATAGACAATATTCCAGCGGAATTAATTAAATCGGGAGGAATTGCGCTAATCAAGGAGCTGCATAAATTGGTACCCGCTGCATGGAGAAAGGAGGAACTTCCAAAGGAATGGAAAATTTTAATATTAGTTCTGTTTTTTTAAATAAATGCGATAAATCGGGCTGTAATCATTACCGCGAAATCTCGTTACATCCAACATGTTGCAAAGTATTGAGTAATATACTAGTAACTCGCCTAAGTGTGTCCGTAGATTAAATAATTGGAGATCACCAATGTGGATTTAGGAGAAAAAAATCCACGTTGTAACTGATTTTCGAATTGCGACAAATCTTGGAGAAGGATTGGGAATACAGTGTGTCTGTTCACCAGCTATTCATTGATTTTAAGAAGGCTTATGATTATATTAAAAGCGTAATACTATACAGTAACCTGGTGCAACTTGAATTCCAAAGAAACCTATTCCACTTCTTGGGGAGTGTCTCAGCGACCCCATAAGCAGAGTACTCGTAGCTAATAATATATTAGATAGTTTCAAGTTTCGCAGCAGATTATAGCAAGGTGATGCAATGTCACCACTTCTTTTAACTTTGCTTTAGAATCTGCGATTTAAAAAATAACAGGACAAAAAGGTTCTAACGTTAAATTGCTTGAATCAATTGTTTGTGTACGCGGATGATGTAATTTTAATAGGAGATAATATATATGCAATACAATGTAACACCGATGTCTTAGTAAAAGCGTGCGATGCGATAGATTTACCTATAAACATAGAGAAAACAAAATGCATTATAACGAGTGGAAATACAGGGAATAACGGAAATAAGTACATAATAATTTAGAATGAGAATGTAGAAAAAGTAAACAAGTTTAAATACTTGGGAGCATATGTAAAAGCAGAAACGAGGTCACGTAAGAAATAACAAGTCCTTCAGTATAGGGCAACGCATGTTCCTATTCAGTCAAGAAACTCCCAACCTCGCGATTGATATCAAGGAAGTTGAGATTGAAAATATTCACAATGGTTATTCTGCCGGTAATGCTTTACGGTTGCAAGAGTTTAAGTACGGCTCTATCCGATGGACATAAATTACGAGTGTTTAAAAATGAGGTTTTGAGTAAGATGTACGGACTGAAACGATACGATCTGACAGGAGAATGGAGAAGACTGAAGAACTTCACGCACTATACGACGCGCCCGACGCTATAAGAATAATGAAATCAGGATGACTACGATGGGCAGTTCATGTAGCTCGTATGGGAGAAATCTGAAGAATTATAATCCATCTTGGTTGGAAAGTCGGAGGAAAAGCGACCGTTGGAAAGACAGAGGTGGCGTCGGTAGGACAATATTAGAATGCATTTTCGAGAAGTAGGTGTTTGTGATGAACAGTAACTTGATCTTGCCCAGAATAGAACCCGATGGCGAATGTTTGTTACTACGCGATGAACTTATGAGTTCCGTAAGTCATAGATTAAGTAAGCTGCCGAGCTCTTACCAAAGACACCTAAAGTGCTTTCTTAGCCCTAGTAGTTCATAAATTGCAAATCCTCCTCGAAACCCGAATCCGGTCTGCAAACTGAGTGAATGATACGAGCTTGAATTTGTCTTTCTGAGACCTTTCCAAAAACATCTCGACCAGTTTCATATCCCTAGTAGTTTCAAAGCAGAAATTCTTCCCCGAAACTAAAAAAATCACCCATTCAATCTTAAACAATGAAACAGGTTTGAACTCGTGTTGGCAACAGCTGATCTGATGTTCGTATGGGTTGGGGTGTTAATGTGAATTTTAGGTACTAAACAGCTGATGAACTCGAGATCAGTCGAAATGATTATTTACTGGAGTGGCCTAAATTTTCAAAATTTACATTTCTCGTGTTGCCAGGAACTTTGCAACGATACCTTAATCACATTCGTAGCCCTAGTTCAAAATTTAAAATTACCCTCCAAAACTCGAGATCCGCAACCGCAAACTGGATTAATTATACGGAGTGGAACTCATGTTGCCAAGACCTCTCCAACGACACCTCAATCAGCGTTCCATCTCTACTAGTTTCGGAATTGATAGCTGTAGACAGACAGACGGTAGGAGCGGGTGCATAAGGCTCCAAGTATGAGCTGCTGAAGCCTAAATTTAAGTGAAAGAAAATCTGATGAAAACGTTTTACAAGTAGTTAATACTTATGAAAAATATTTGTGGGAACTTTTTACAGATACATAAAATGCTTTCTTGTCTTTTATTTTTTAAGTTATTGATATATCATTAATTTTTAGAACAGTATTGTTATCTTCAGTATATTGCCCTTTCAAGCGTGCCTATGCTCGATGGGATCCATCTTGCATTCTATTTCTAATTATGCAGTCATTGTATTTCTTCAATCAACGTAATAATTACCAAAAAAAATATGCCATAGTTTAGCAACACTGATAATTGGCGTGCTTATAGACTGGAATACCCACAGTATTTTTATTGTGTCAAATAATGTTGATACTAAGTTCGTTGTGGAAGTGTTGAGCGATATGAAGGAGAATTTAAAAAAAAATGAATTTAGCAATACGTTGGTGACACTGAAAACTGAAGTGATTGAGAATGATGACTCCAAGGGTAGTTTTCTACTATGTCGAATATTTTGTGTGCCGAATTTGATGCGGATACATCAAAATGTAAAGAACCTATTTAAATATTAAATTACTAAACAATTTAACAACCCTGATAACCAGGGTGGTTGGGCTTAGGGACAGCCACAGTTTTATTTAATGTGTCTAATATTTTTTTATGTTGAAGTTTTGTGCTTCTACGTCTAAGTAGTGGAATCAGTTTGTAAAATTGAATTTCAAAAATTATGGGTTGGTAACACTGACAACTTGATTACGTACTGGCGGGTAAGCAGTTTCTTTACGGCGAACATTATATGTATTATAATTTGGTGTAGATATGTCTCACGTAGTGACAGGAATTTGTAAAATATTAATTCAAAATATCGGATCGGCTATAGTTAACCGCTGCATAAATCAAGGCGGCTTAAGTGGCTCTCATCTAGAATGAGATAAGTCTTTCTAACGACACCTCAACCACCCCCTTCGGCTTGTGGTTTCTGAGATTTATTTATTTATTTTCTACACGGATCGACAGAAGGACGAACTGAGCTTGATGTGTGTGCCTTAAGTAACATATCAAGATATTACCTTCAAGCATATAAGTGATTCCCACCCCGAAGTTTTATTGCGAATCGCCTTCCCTGATATAACGTAAAGTTAATAGCACGAATTTATTGACTATCATGAAGAACTAGCTGATTTGCCCGTCCGTTGGTGCGGTGTGCATGAAGTATTTTGGGAACAGTCAGATGAATTGTAAGAAAAACTCCCTTCGCTGTGGCTGGATACACATCTAAAATAGAATTTTTCGGGACTGAGCCCGTTTATCGCAACCGGACTCTATGGGAAGCTGCGTCCCATGGTGAATATCTGCGGCTCTCATATACCCTTTGGAGCTGCGCCCGCATAGGGGGAGTTTTGCCCCATTTACTGTAACCTACTCGTGATGATACAGTTTCACACCAAGTTTCGTTTTTCTAGTTTCATTGTTTTGGAAAATGCGTTTGTGGGCAAACATTTTGAATTAAAATTACAATTTTCTTAACGTTTCCTTATATTATTGTCCCTTACTAATGTTGGTGCACTTTAATACCAAACTTCATTCGTCTAGTTCGAACGGTGCTGACAATTGCTTTAAGTTGCCATTTTGAATCCAAGATGGTGACTTTCCAAATATACCTTAATGCCAAATTTCTTATCTTTCTCAAACGCTGTGGAGATTGTTTTCGGCAGGCATTTTGAACCTAAAATATTGACTTTTTAAATTGTTAAAACACCTTTATGCCAAATTTTGTATCTCTAACTCAAAGGGTATAGAAATTGTTTTGAAGTAGCTATTTTGAATCCAAGATGGCGATTATTTCAAAATGTAATATTTTCTTAAGCTACTCTCGATAATACTCCTTTATATCAAATTTCGTATCTCTAGCTGAAACGGTGTGGAAATTGTTTTTGGCGGCCATTTTTAATCCAAGATGACAACTATTTCAAATTTTTGTAATATTTTCTTAAACAATATTTGATAATACACAATTATATCAAATTTTAAATGTCTAGCTCAAACGTTGTTGAATCGGTTTTTGTTTGGCCATTTTGAATCTAAAATGGTGGCTGATACGATAACTTTGCACGCGAGAATAGTATCTGATCATGTGCGAGAAATCATTTAAATCGTTCAAGCCTCTTTGTGTGATGCTCACGCACACACAGTCACTTTCATTTTATATATACAAAGATAGAATTGTGCTGTTCTCCGCCGTCTTTTTAAATTTCTCATAAACGCACACAATGCAACTTTTTGATTCGTCTGTTGTGACACAACCCATTAAATTTTGATTCGATTTGGTGTGCATACTTTTGAGCGTGAAATCTTGGTGGAAACTTACTTTTGGCGAGAATAGTACATTCAATATGCACATTTCAAGATGCAACAAGCTGCAAACAAGATGTCGAATATCTCATAATCACAATAATATATTTTAATGCAGTGATACTGGAGAAGATGCACTCATTAGATGGAAAGTAGATGCAATATCACAAATAGTTTACTGAGTTCAATTCCATTTATCAATTTTCTTAGATATGTTACCATCCTGACAAATTTCAGAAGTTGCTATACAGTATAATTTAAAACAGTGCCATCTATGTATCGAGATCTTTTTAGTCATCAGTAACTACGTTTATGCCGGTTCTCTGATTTCACAAAAAGAAGCCCCAGAGAGGAAGCGCGTGTTACTACAATTATAGACTAAATCTTTTGTTACTATCAAGATAAAACATGAAAATAATATATTTTAACGGAAAATAACTACATCCGAGTGAAGGGACTATTTGAACACGAACGTGAGTATGATTGAATATTAATTGAATTTAATACCTCAGTGATCATTGTAACTTATAAGATATAATGCAGTAACTCTCCGGGGTATTTAATATTCAGAAGAACTACCCAATACAGCCGTCCAATATTTAACTTAACTGGTTGTTTTGATTTTTTCTTTCCTTCCAGATATTTTGAGGTATTCTTACAGGAGACCATTTCTTTAGATGGAATGGCTCTTGTGATGTTGACGTCTTTTCTTCCTATACTAGACAAAAGGGATTCCTGCTGGACACCGTCTCTTGGCGAGGGACGGATTCTGCGGTCTGCTATTATCCTTCTGTTCTGAGCCACTGCAAAGTGAGAGTTCTACGTGGAACATATCTTGTGTTCCATGCCCCTCGTAATCCTCAGATCCACCAGGGCATCACTTTACATAGTGTCCATGTATAATCGCTACGCTATTGAAGCATGTCACTAATTGAACTCTTAATGATTTATACGGTGGCAAATTAACCAAAAGTAGTCCGCATGTAATCAAATGGAAATCTGAATAAGAATCAACAAAGAACCAAGTTTACCAGGTGTATAAGCTTAAACCCGCTGTTTTGTAGTCAGAAAAACGCATGGTGTGTTCATAGAAAGCACAAAGCAAGTTATTCAGAGTACTTTCCCTCGCTAGCTATGCATTGTGTCAGCTCTCGGGCAATTTATGGATACCACGCCAAAAAAAAAAATGCTGCTCTTTCGAGGCAAACCACTCATTAAGACATTTTCGGACGTCTGCATAGGAATCGAAGTGCTGCTCAGCGAAGGCGTGGCCCATCGACGCAAACAAATGGTAGTCTGTAAGGGTCAGGTCTGGTGAATATGCGGGATGGGGTAGAACCTGCCACTTAAGTGTCTTCAAATAGTTTTGGACCACTTTTGACGTGTGCGATGGGACGTTGTCGTGGAGGAATATCAGCTTGTCACGTCTTTGTTGATACTCCGGCCTTTTTTCACACAGAGCACGGTGCACGTTGATCAGTTGTTGGTGGTAGCGATGGGCATTGACAATTTGACCCGGTTGCAACAACTCAAAGTACACTATACCCTGTTGATCCCAGCAAACACACAGCATCTTCTTCCATCCGAAGCGATTTGGTCTCGAGGAAGATGTTGATGGTTGTCCGGGATCAACCCACGATTTCTGGCGTTTCGGATTCGCGAAATATATCCACTTTTCATCGCCCGTCACAATCCGATGAAGGAACGACTTTCTTCTTTGTCTGGCGAGCAACATTTCGCATGTGACTTGGCGTCTCTCCAGCTGCTGATCGGTCAATTCATGCGGCACCCATTTCCCGATCATCTGAACCTTCCCCAGGGGGCGCAGACTCATGGAAATGGCTGCTTGAGTAACATCCAATTGCTCGGCAAGCATTTAATGCGATTGGGTATCTTCCTCGTCCAACAGCGCCTGCAATTGATGGTCCTCAAACTTACTGGGTCGATTTTCACTCTTCTTGTCACTCAGGTGAAAATTACCGTCTTTGAACCGACGAAACCAATCGCGGCACGTTGTTTCCGATAAAGCACTGTCACCATAGGCCTCCAGAAGCATTCGATGCGCGTCTGCAGCCGATTACTTTAAATGGAAGCAGAACTGTCGAGCTTCCCGCATATGCTCTTTTTCTGGCACAAAAAGAGCCATGCTTACCAACGGCACACTGTGTGTTGTTGTCTGCACTTGTTGATTATGTGCACTGATTCGTGTTGCCAGAGGTCCAAATCATCCACACAATAGGTCTCCGCGTGCCCATGGCAGCTTCATACGCTCAGCAACGCCATCTATGGGCAAACTGCGGATTTAAGCTTATACAACTTGTACTTTAAAGTAAATATGTTGGGCTAAGCAATTCAAGGGTAAATAAGAAAAAAACAATATTTGTCATATTAGTTGTTAATAGAGGGAGAAAGATTTATCCAGAAAGGTCATATTACAAAAGTGAAAAACTTTCAAACCATAACTCCGAAAGATACATAAAATAATATTTTTGAAAAATCGGTGATCCGTTTCGGACCCTTTGTATGGAACTGTTAATAGTTAAAAATTTGCTACGCTTACACCGCTTACCTCATTGTCTGTCGAGTTATGACGTCATTTGTGACGATTTCGCAGATCCTGTATCTAAAAGAGCATGCAGCATTTTGAATGGGTCCAAATGAGCTTTTTTCTTGTTTTGATGTAAACAATTATTACAAAACGTTTGTACCATTATTTCCTTGACAACCTGTATGACTTCTTTCATTCAGGTTTGCAGAATGGTATGAATATTTTCAACTTTTTAAACAATTGTTTTAATAATTCTTAGATACGTTTCGATAATGGAATTTCGAGATTACATTACGCGTTCTCTCACCTGGAAAAGATATTCTGATCATTTGAATGTGGAAGGCTTAGTTGTGAATAATTTTAGTCTTAAAGACAATTCTTTAAGAAGCAAAATTATTTTTTCTCTTAAAGTTTTGTACGCAGACTTATAAATACGCTATCTTAAATCTATGTTACCCATTATCAATACCAGTAGCTGCAAGTACAAAGAGTGTTGAAACAACTTAACCAATTGTAATGAGATCTAGAATTAGCTATTGTAACTCGTAAAACTTTCAACACATTAGTAAAGCAATAAATTTTTTATTGTAAACAAAACCATATCTGTAAACTATGCTTTCATTTTCACAGTATACCTTGGTGGAGTGATTTTCTTGTTTCTTGGTGCCAGTATAATCAGCATGGCAGAAATACTTTACTTCGCTTTCGTGCGACCATTCTTCGTATATTGGAGACTCTCATCTAGTGTCTAAAGTTACATTGAATATATATATATATATATTGGTTAGAATCTGAAAATATGCAGGAATGAATCAAGTAAAGACAAATAAACCAATAGAAGAACGTGACGCTTGAGGAAGACAAGCTTTTGGACTCTCTCTTAACTGCCGTCGTTTAACTGTCTTCTGGATTAACCGCCCATCTATGTAATTGTTCAGTGTTGTGTTTTGCTTCAATTAATGCACATACCTACACCTAAATTAGTGTGTGGTTTGTGTGATAGTCTAGTGCTTTATAAAATGTGTATACAGTATTTAGTTCAACTCAGTGTCCCTGGAGCAGCTTGTGGTCAAATGTTCTGAACCTTTGTATACCTAACTAAGTATACCTTTGGTGCTACATTATATTTTCTATATTTTGTTCCACATTATGAAACCATTTAATAGGAATCAGTGTTTTATAAGCAGGTCAAGTATCAATGCATACTAAATACACGTAATACCTTAAACATAATCAATTTATCGATTGTAGTACTCGGACTCCAGTGAGTCGAATGTTAGGCAGTAGAAACAAGAGATCTACAGCAATGTTCATATCATATTCGGACTTCAATCTTATCATTCGTTTTGCCTCTTTGGAATTCTGCAAACACATAAATACTAATTTTACAAATTCATACTCTAGTTGCTTTCTCTCTCAGCAATCTGTTTAAGCTTTAAATTTTTGACACATTTATACAGCCTTTTTATGCGGATCTATGAATATTCATCTTACTCATCAATTCAATAATTAAAATTCACGCAACATGGGTCTTTATATCTGTTGCATTTTAATGCTGAGCGACTGGAGACACATTCTTCCTTAATCGACCTTTGAATTGATGTTAGCATGATCATTATCTAACTCCTGAAAATCATTGAATATAAGTCTTTGATCAAATATCATGGCCTGCTTTATGTTTTAGCAGTAAAAGCGAGCGATAGATGAGCAGTAAAGCTTGTACATAGGTAAACATCTAACGTAACGCGAAACCTGACGCCACACGCGGATTTAAAAACAGTAACTATCTGATTAAAGAAAATTCAGAAGATAGTTAAAATGCTAAAGTAAACAATATAAGAGATTATAAAAGGTAATATCTTTAGAAAAACTTTACCAAACACGAATAGTGATGATTAAAAATGAAGAAATAGAAATTCTAGTAGATGCGAATAAATCAGCGATGTGTGAACAAGTTATTTGTACAAGCATTTTAATGTAGAATTGACAGTAAAAGTTCATTTACTGTTACATTTCTTTTTATTGAAGCCTGGAAAATAGATAACCAAACTTATCTGTACGTTGTGAGTGTGTTTCTATATTGAGTGTAAATCAAGTTTCAAGTTTGTAGCTTTTGCCGTTTTCAAGAGAAAACGTTATTATTCGCCCATACCAGTTACTTTGCAATATATTAGAAACTTTTTTTCAGCATTTAGTACATACCACTAAGAAAATATACAAGATGATTGCAATTGTAATCGCGAGACAATGAATCTAAAATTATTTATACTTCTCGTTTCCTCTAACGTTACTAACCAAACGAATAATGGAGATCTTTGAGAAGAAATTACACCTTAAATTGAATAATAGAGTATATGCATTGAAACGAACATCCACGGTGTCTCAGAATTCATTAAATCCATCAGAGAAGCCATCAGGAAACTGATACCAAATATGAGTTATGCGAATTTGAACCAAATGGCCTTGCATTTTTTATATTAATTTTCAAAATTATCATAACGACTACACGTAGTACAGTTGGTAGAGTGACGTCTTATTTTTCTATAGGTTTGGGTTTGATAAAATATCGATATCTGCCAAACATCCTGATAGTTTTTGCGAGAGGATTTCCTGATATACACACTGCAAATGCTGGGGTAGTATTTTAAACTAAGCTCTGTCGAAGAACTTCCATCATCCTATTCCTATCCCAGTCTTAAACATAGACACATGGATGAGATAAATAAATTCCATCCAATTTAAAGCTAGTGTTTTCCCTACTTATAAAATCACTGTTACTAGACAATAAAATATACGTTAAGCAAAGAAGTGTATGCGAGTTATAGTGAGTGGAAACAAATTATTTATTTGCAAAATTTAAATATATATGAATTGAAACAAATGCATGTATAAATTGCCCAGTTTATTTTTCAGAATAGTGGTTTTAGATAGTTATGGATTTTGCTAACTTTACCCTTCTCATAGTAACTTTTGAGTTGTGTTAAAAGTTGTCAGAGAATGACAATATTTTCAAATTACATCATTTTCACCCATTGCATTTCGGAGGCTGTTACTGACACAACATTGAAAACTATTTGCCATTTATCTTACTATTAATGCGGCATTCACTTTCTATCATTGTTTGTGTGAATACATGATGTTTCGGTTCCGGTAACCGACGGCACTATTAACGTGTTTGTTGCAGGAAACTATATATATATATATATATATATATATATATATATATAGTTTGTTTATATGTAGTAGATCTGTATGTCAACCTATTGAAGTTAATATTTATGGCCTTTAGGGACATATCGCTATGTATGGAAAATAGTAAGGAAAGGATAACATAATTTACGAAAAACAAGTTTATATTCATATGTGTACAGTGTGAACACTGTAGGTAATGGCAAATATTCCTTAGCTGCGTCACCATAGTATTTGAAATATAAACATGCTCGATTTGTAAGTATAACTGGGAAAGCTAGGATTTCCATTTGTCCTGGCCTTCTATTAGTGGATTTCTTTTCAAAATGTCTTCTTAATTTATTTCCCTTTGACTCACAATTGTCAAGGGATGAGGCATACAACTCACCTTCTATGTATTTCTACAAAACAATGTTTATTACTGTAAGTTGTAATAAACTCATGCATGTTCTTAGAACATTTTGGTAGAGTTTATCTTACACATGCTTGGTGGCTTACAGTGATAATTGGTTGCAAGAACTTACTCAAGTATTTTGTAGAGAAAATATTATTTTGCAAATCATATTTCATATCTGGCTGCAGTTTAGATACACTTGCCCGATTTAACTAATTTTAATTTATTGATGTATCAAAATATATCAGGTAAGGTAAATATTAAGTATTTAGATAATTAATGTGATTAGTTTAGTGTCCAATTGGCTGATCTCATTATATAAAGTGAAACTGCACATGTTACCAATTTGGATCAAATTTACTTGAATATTCATTGTTACCGATATATTTAATTATTTGTATATACACTCTCAACGTACCTCTCGGAACTCTTTGATAAACAGTTCAGTAAAAGTCGTTAAATATAATGCATCAACGCATTGACTATAATCAAGTTGAATATCATTGATTCTCTGCATTTTTGTTTTACAATATAAGTACTAATATATATAATTCATATCCATATCGTTTAATTGAATATTTACACAAAAATGTATGTCATATTTTCCACGAGAAATATTGGTGTGGTACGTAATCGTTTAAAATGTTATTTAATTATTCATTTGTTTTGAACGTTGCATTATTCATGTCCTCTTTGTGAAGTTATAAATGTCAAACTAAATATCTGAATATTGGTCTGATAAAATTGTATTATCTTTAAGTATTTGCCAAAAACAATATTCTGTAACTAAACTAGCTTCCTAAAAAGATCAGCTTGCTTGAATTTTAATTAGAATGATCTGCAAGGTCATGTGATACCTTTAGGTTACTGGCGTCAAAAATCAATTTGTATTATCAGAGCAACGAAATCAAGCTTTAATTAACTACTATGTTTATGTATTCTTTGATGTTTCCATAAATATTTTTATAATTCACGAGATCATTGCAATTGTCTCGATACAGAACTCTATTAACTATTTAATTTGTTAGCCTTAATATTTATGTCCTCGAATATTTATGTCCATGTTATAATCTCATGTAATCGCATATGAATGCTATTCAACGAATATCATATTATTATTTATATTTTTTTTTTCAAGTATAATTTTGAAGTTCTTAAGGATACAAAACATTCTTAAATACTTACCGCAGGAGTGTTTTCCTCACATTTATAAAACTCAGAAACTGTAAATAAAACTCAGTTTTCCTCAGAAACTGTAAATAGCAAGGCGCTTGAGATAAACATCCCGTGCTACATATTTTCTCCACTAAAGGTTTTTCAATTCTGTTAATAATGCATTTGCGTTTCATGTCTCTGCAATTACATATTTCTTTGAAAAATGAGAATGACTTTCATATCTCTTCTTAGGAAATTCATAAGAGATGCAGCAGCATAATCCATATTTTAGTTTCTTTTCTAATCTCATTATTTGTCAAACAATAGTGAAAATAGAAAGAAAAATGTTAGGAAGGGTTCCGAATCCGACATTCAAATGATATACCATATTACAGGCAATATCAACAAGAACAAAGCATAGTTGAAATATCCACGCAAAATGAAATAGTTTTTTATGTTAGCATGGGATACGCTTCGAACGAATTCATTTTCCTCGTTCAACCAATAAGTGAATTAATGTATTTAAATGATATGCTATCTATGGATGAAATTTATTATTAATTTGAAGTATTCAGAGCAAAATTTCGGAACACAGAATTGAATTATTTCAATTCCATGCATATTTCTCAACTTTAAAAGGGTGTGTGTGTGTTCTATTGTCAAATCCGTTTCTTTATGGATTACAATGATACTAATAAATCAAACTTACACCAGGAACATGAAAACCTTGCAAAGTTAACAAGCAACAATCAAAATCAAAACTAATATTAACGTAATTGCTGGAGTGGAAGAGGAGAAAACCATCGTCGATATATCTAAGGACATCTTCCTAATCTCCCGTTTAAATTATCTATAACACTTTCTGCAGTAAGTTAAGTGTAAGATTTTCTGACGACAAATTGCGTGTAAGATGAGTGTTTAATTGTTGTTGCCGCTTACATCTTCCGTAAATAACTGCCCTAAGTCAAAGAAGAATCTAAGAGTAAACAAGCTAAATATTGGTGTTATTGTAGACAAAACCAAAGCGTCCCTTTATAAATTAAAATTATCTTATAATATATCCAAAAGAAAGAGTTAAAATCATATGGTCAAATGGAGGTTAATAAGCGAATGCCGGTGCTGCCAGTTTCAGAATCAAAGTCATAGATTTTCCCACCGGTGTCCATGACAACTCTAACGGTGTATCGCTTATCTCAGTCGAACTTGTGGCTACTGAAATCTTGTAGTGGCACACATTGAGAAGACTCAGTGATTTAATAGGACCTGACAGTTTTGGAGTCACATTCATTGTGTTCCTCACCGTTGCAGAACATGACGAATCCAACGGTGAATAGACCATCTCTGTCGGACTTGTTGATTCTGAGATCTAGCAGGACCACAAATGGAGAATACAAAGCGACTATTAATAAAAAGGGCCTACTAATTTTAGGGCCAAAGTTATAGGTTATTCCACTTGTTCATACCATTATGAATCCAATGCTGTATGGCTTAAGCTTTGCCACATTCGTAGTTTCGTCATCGTTTCTGATCATTGCGAATCCAAGGGTACCGAAAATACGTGAAGATCATTGAGGTACATTGCTTTAATTCGAAATATGTTGGTTTTGTTTAAATATTCCCATAAACGCCGGAGACAGGAAAAAAGTCCATTTTTTCAATATGGCTGCCGAAAATAATTGAAAAACGTTGAGGTATATCGCCTTGAGTCGAAATAGGTTGCTTTGGTTGAAATTGGGCAATAAACACCGACGATATATAGAAAAGCGTTTTTTCTAGGTGGTTCCCGAAGGTATCGGTAATGGAAATTATTGAGGTACATCGTTTGAGTCGAAATAAGTTGGTCTGGTTGAAATATTAACACGAACGTCGAAGATATAAGGGAAAGTATATTTTTTCAAGATGGCGGTCGGTTGAACCAAAATGTTTGAAAAACATTTAAGTGCATCGATTGGAGTATAAATATGTTGGTTTGGTTTAAATATTCCTATAAATGAGGAATATGAAGCAAAAAGTTAATTTTTCAAGATAGTGGTTGGTGGTACCGAAAATTCATGAAAAATATGCAAGTACATGGATCGGATTCGAGATATGTTGGTTTGGTTGAAATTGGGCAAAAACACGGACGATATAGGGAAAAGTCATTTTTTTTATATATATATATTGGCCGAATGTGCCGAAAATAAATGTAAAACATTGAGGTACATCATTTTGTGTCGAAATATGTTGGTTTAGTTGAAATCATCCCATAAGCGTCTAAGGTATATGGAAAAGTATATTTCTCAAGAGGGTCTTAGGTTGAACCAAAATGAATAAAAGTCATTCAGGTACATGGGTTGGAGTCGAAATATGTTGGTTTGGTAGAAATTGCGCAATGAACACCGAGGATATAGGGAGGTCTAATTTTTGTAGACGGTGGCCAAAGGTACCGAATATAAATGGAAACTAATTTAGGTACATCGTTTGAGTCGAAATATTTTGGTTAAAATATTACCATAAACACCGAAAATATAGGAAAAAGTCATTTTGTTTTTCAAGATAGCGGTCGGTAACAACGAAAATGCTCGAAAAATATTCAAGTACACGGATCAAAATAGAAATATGTTGGTTTGGTTGAAATTGTGCAGTAAACACCGATGATATAATAAAAAGTATATTTTCTTCAAGATGGCGTCCGAAGGTACCGAAAATAAATAAAAACGATTTAGATACTTTTGTTTGAGTCGAAATATGCCAAAACTACCGTAGTTAAAGGGAAAATTTCATTTTTCAAAACGGCGGCCAAAAATAGCTGTAATACATGGAACCGCTAAAGTGCAATCGTACGTTTAAAAAATACATTAAATCAATGATGTACGTCGTTCTGAGTCTAAAAAACTATTGTTTCGGCGAAATATTGCTTATTCATGCCTTCTTCTTAGTCGGTAATATTGGATTTAACATTTCGACTTTGTGATCGTTTAATGTGTTCCTCGTAACGTCATCATGATAATTTACCTTCACGCTAAATTTCGCTTGACTAGCTCATGTGGTTATCGTAACTAGACTCTATGGGGGACTCCGCTCAATTGTTCAGATCTACCCCTAACCCCCAGAAGGCTGCGGCCCCATAGGCGAAGTTTGCAACATTTATTGCAACCTACTCTTGGTCATACACCTCCATACCAAATTTCGTTTCTCTACCTTTAGTGGCGTGGAAAATTGGTTCTGGGCTGTCATTTTGAATTAAAGATGCCGACTTTTTAACGTTTTCCTATATTG
Source organism: Lepisma saccharinum (assembly GCA_022664845.1). Classification (NCBI taxonomy): domain Eukaryota; kingdom Metazoa; phylum Arthropoda; class Insecta; order Zygentoma; family Lepismatidae; genus Lepisma; species Lepisma saccharinum. The sequence continues at coordinate 49,349 of JAGDQP010011495.1, forward strand.
TCGTAAACAACTTCTGATAGTACACCTTCATACACAATTTCATTTCTTTAGCTCGAACGGTGCGGAAAATGGCGTTTGTCGGTCATTTTAAATCCAAGATGGCGTATTTTTCAAAATATTGTAATAGTTTTCTAAACTACTTGTGATAATACACCGTTATGCCAAATTTCGCATCTCTAGATCAAGCGCTGTGGAAAATGGATTTTCAATGTCCGCTATTTTGGAGGCCATTTTGGAACCAAGATTCCGATTTGTTAAACATTTTGTAATATTGTCTTTCTCTACTGGTTATTATGTACCTTCATAAGATATTTGGTGTTTCTAACTCCAGCGGTTTAGGATATAAACGTTACATAGAGATGGAGAATACTGTCAATAATTGAGTCAAACTGATATGTTTCCCCACCGTTTGAAGCCATGACGAATCCAACGGTGTATGGTTCAACTCTGTGTGACCTGAGATCTAGGGGAAGGACAGTAAGCGATTGGAACCGACCAACAAGTTTTAGAGTTTATTTGATAGGTGATTAGTTACAGATATGTAAAGGGAGTAAAACTATATATCGATATGTTAAAACTACAATTATAGTTTGCCAGGAGCGTTTCTTTCCAAACTGGTTACAACAACATTTTGAGAAAATGAGTTACATATGGGATAAGTATGCTTGTTATGTTATCAATCGGTCTGTGAAATCAGAATCTAGATATTTGCCGTGCGTATAACATAACAAATCTTGGGCGTGTTTTCATAACTCGTTAGAGCGCATGCCCAGAGATTTTTCAAAACTTGATACAGCGCATATGCGAAATACTAACCCGACAACAATGATTCTATTCGCTCTTGTAACATTGCTTTTCCTGGAAGGAAATGCTATACAAAACCCAGATCATTATTTCAAACACTTGCCGCCACAAAACAATTACTGATTTTTTATTTACTACAATATAAACCATTGTTAACACACATTCTTTGTATTATGGTATCTGAACCGCTTCTACGTCAGTTTCTCTAGTGTAACATAGAATGAACCACTCTCTCGCAAGCACAAGCAAAGTAACGGTTGAAAGTACAGAGTTCGATTCTTCAGTAACTGAATCGGAGGGTGATAGAAAACATAGAAGAAAACGTATTGTACTAAGTACCAAAACAAACAAAGAAACATCAATAAAATGTAATCATGGAATGGAAGATTGTCCATCTAAGTTAGAGAAGAAGGAAAGTAACGAATGCAGTGTAGGTGTTCTGACATATGAAGATATTAATGAATTCCACAATAAAAAAAATAGCCTGAACAAAGTGGACCAAGACAAGTCCCAACTTTAATACATGACCATTAATTCTACAAAACGAAAGGAGGAGAAGGCAAATTCTAAAAGAAAACAATCTGTTAGTATAAAATATAGCATAAGAAGGAATAATGGAGATATTTTATAAATCTGTGCTACGAGTTTCCAGGATATATCAGGCATGTCTAAGGATATACTATCCTTCCTTAGAAGGAAATGTTATTCTATTGAGAATTCACCTAAAGAAAATCGAGGAGGGGATATAACTGGTGCAAAGGACAAGGTGGTTAGCAGTGCTGTGGAAAATTATATAAAGAGATATAATTGCAGATAAAGCCACTACAGGAGAGGAAAACCTGTAAGGAAGTACCTGGCACCCGAATTAAGTATTCAAGGAATGTGGAAAATGTTTTGTGAGATAAGATAAAAGGAAAAGCTATCTACATGATCATTATCCAAATACAAGTTTATTTTATAAGTGTGTTAATACTCATTCAAGACACCACACACAGATACATGCTCCACGTGTAAGATAGGACAAATTATCATAAAGCAATGGACAGATGTGGAGAAGAATAATGAATATAGGACAAACTACAGACCGCATAAACGTCGCACAAAGCAGTTTTATGCTGTTGGGAAAGAAGAAAATCCTAATGTAAGCCACATACGTTTCGATATGCAGGAAAAGCAGCCAGTATCAAAATTATCAGTAGGTGAAGTTTACTTTTCCAGGGAAGTTTGGTTCTATAATCTCTGCATTATGATTCACTGTAAACGACAAATGAAAGAGAACATACATTTCTACACCTGGTTGGAAACCGAGTCATCTAAGGGATGTAATGAAGTGGCATCTGCTTTGTTTAATTTTCTGTTAAATCTGTGGTGGGAATGGAAAAGTGTACATCCACTATTCATCTTGTCTCAGATTCTTGTCCAGGTCAAATTAAGAACTGTGTAGTAATGACCATGACATTGCATTTTCAGAAAGAAGTACAAAACTAACTTCTATACGTCATTTCTTTCTCATTGGAGAGCACTTTTACATGGCTCCTGATGGTATATTTGGTAGGGTTCAGAAGGAGTACAGACGAAAAGAAGTTATTTTGTCACAAATGAATACTACAGAATATTGCAATCGCATGAAGTTGTCAAAGTTTTCGAAAGGGACAAATCAAAACACTGAAGGAGACTTTTCAGAAGATCGTGAAAGCAAACTTGGCATTTCGCATAAGGATGTAACGTGTCATATCTTACAGAAAATCGTCTACAAAAGTGTGTAAGGTCTCTGTAAGTGTGCAGAACGTTTACCTTGAGTTACTGGGGAGGTTTCTGTTTTCGAATCTGAAATTAAAACATGTCACAAAAAATGCTGAGTTCATCGCGTCTACAAAAGATTATCATGGTGTCCAGCGAGAAGAAGAAAATACGTCAAAGATGCCTTTTTTGAAATACCAGAAGAACCAAAAGGATTATATGAAGTTGTTCTAAGAGACTGCTAACTACTTAGCAAAAGAAATGTATAAATTATTACTTACTACTGTAATCACTTTGTATTCTTAAATGTTGCTGTTAATATTTGGAAATGTATATTGTTTCATTAACGTAACAATGTAGTTAACCAAAAATACTCCACACAAAAATGAATATATAAAAACATAATGCTAACAAAAAAATATAAGTAAATAAACAAATGAAGAAATTTAAATAAAATCAAAACAGTAATAAAAACAATAAAACTAGTAGCAAATTAACGTTCAATAAAATTCATTTGTTTTGTAGTCCGTGTTCTCTATCGAGTTAAAAAAAAACGAAATTTTAAAGTGGCCAATTCTATGAAAAAAATATGTTTATCTTCTAAGAGATTCACGCTGTCTGAAATTGTCCTAGGATAATAACTAGTATTAGCTACAATAAAGTCTTTGTAATGAAAGGTTATGTACTAGGATAACAAAAATATAATTCCTGTAGTAATGATGTTTTATTCTCTATTAAGTTTTTTTTAAAAAAAAGGTTCCTCTTTGAAAATGTAATAATTGTTTGGTTTTAGTTAGAGATATTTGGTTGCTGATTATACTAATCTATCAATCTGGGTAACAAAAGGTTAATACCCGCTCTTTGTAATTAAAAATTATGATGTCTTAATCTGTGCGATGGCACTTGAAAGTAAACCTTTCCTAAAATAT
>JAGDQP010011496.1:0-16545 GCA_022664845.1 Lepisma saccharinum
TAGCATTAACGTCCTAAAGCTGGTGAACTGCTCCGAACCACTACGTTAAATGAAACCCGACGAAATATAAATAGCTTTATATTGTTTTAGGTTATGAACAACATTTTGTAGCTGCTGGTAATAGCGACCGTTACCTTCTTTGCATTCGGAACGGCCTGAGCTCTTCAACATTCTTTCTCCATATAGGTTATTCTTTCTTAAAAAGAAAGTTCCTTTTAACATTTGTTGTAGTTGAAGAGCGTTGGCTTAGTATTCGGGAGGTCGTGGGTTCAATCCCAGCGGCCGACCATCCTAATTGAGGTTTCTTCTGAGTCAGACCAGGGAAATGTCGTGATGGCACCTCTTCAACTTGTGTCCTGTCTTGACAGCTTTCATCCCCTTATCCTGGCCTAAACCTTAGACGCTTGAAGGCCACAAATAATTTCAATATCAATTAAACATTTGTAAATATTTAATAGTTATATACGCCAAGAATTTTTAAGTGGTAAATAAAGTTAATTTATTTGAAGAAAATTAAAGAAGATTGAAACGCTTATCTAAAATGTTTCTTGCGCGAGGAAAATCAATTTGATATCGAAAGTTAAACTCTTTGCAAGCAAGGAGCCATACAGTGGATATGTCGGCGGTGAACAGCCACATCCTGAATGAGATTTACGTAGTGTGGCCGCAATTGACCCCTCAAAGAATGGTCGAATGAGCCTTTATAGTGGAATTCCTGCATAGATTACGCAATGTTACCAGCCTAAGATAGATTTTCTGCATCCCTACTATACGTTCAACTTGTACGTGTCCAAAGAATATGTTAAGAAAGAGATCAAGGAAAATCCAATCGCAGAATAACTGGAAGAAACGCCGGACTTCAAGTAGAGCTTGTCGCCGAAGTGGTAATTCGTAACGGAAGTCCCATTATTACAGCACTTTGCCAACTCGTTGGTTGAGAATTATAAGGTTCTAACAGCATGGGATTTTAATGTAAGGTAGAACCTTATAATCCTCAGTCGACGAACTGTTGAATTACAGGAAACGCTCGTTGGGAAGTGCCTAGGTGGTCTAGTGGATAGAATATTGGTTCTGGACCGTGCTGTCCGGTTTAGATTCTAGGCGACTGGCGGTTTTTTTAAGCTTCTTGTTTTCAAAGTACTTTTTTTTCTTTTTAATTATAAATAATTACTCTCTCTCTCAGCATTTTACAGAATTCAGAGAAATAAGTTAGATCAGTCAAGTTAGATTCTTCCTTTGCCATTTTTCAACGTTCAAAATTCATGGACATGGGATAGAAGTATTTGTTTTTCATACTTCACGGAAATAAGTTAGAAAAGTCAGGTTAGACAGTTTTTCATTTTCTACACAATGGAAAATTAGTTACTCCCTTTTCCGTGTGTCTCCCTTTTCCGCTCAGAAGTACTTCGCCTACTGGTTCAGACTTCGAGATACTGGTGGTACCGGTGACTAGAACAGAATGATAATAAGTCGGTCGAGGGACGAAAACAGTTTATCTAGGTTCGTATTTAAGCAAGGAGTCTCTTATATGCGATATGAGTACTTCCTATAATTCTGTCAGCAGAGTAGATAAAAGAATGATGTATGTTAAATGTGTAGAACAAGCCTTTCGAATGCACTTATCAACTTCTTTCTTTCTAATTAATATTGTCAGTGTAGTTTAGAAACTTTGTCAGGTTTATTAGTCATTATTTACTTACGGAACTGCTTATCATGGAACATTAAATTAGCGCAATTACGCATATTTAATAAACTGTGCTGCCCGACTCTTTTTACACTTTCATTGAGGTTTTTTTTTTCTTGCTTGTTCACTAATGCAAAGAATCCTACTTAGTTTATCAATGAACCTCAAATACTTTAGATTGATTATTCCCAACCTATGTTCACGAATCCCTGACGGACCGCGAAGCAGATTAAATAGCTAATAAATATTTGTACTTCTTTATCAACAAACAAAACATTTTTTTTTTAAATTTAAGTTTTTATGCTGAATGGCAGATATGATCTAAACCTGTCATAAACCTTTGTGTGGTGTGCTGGTAGTTATTTTCGTTCTTCGTCGTAAACCTACGAACGATGATTGATGCTCTACCCATAGGCAGATCTGTGACCCGAAGACCTGTGGGGAAAGGTAAACCAGTGGTAGTTTGTCATTATCTTTCATCGGATGGAAAGGACATCCTATGGATGAGACCTATATTTTTTTTAAATGTACTCCGAACAAGTACATTCAGAGTGTCTTCATGGGGAAATGAACCTTTGGACTGCAATGGACAAGTGAAACCGCTAATTCAACGGCGAAGGGAACGAACGTGCAATGGTATTCTGTAATTTTCTTGGAAATTCGTGTTTGAGGTATTGTTAGTACGAGCAACTAACAAAAAACAAGACTTCTCATCTCTTCTTGTTTCCATCCAGGAAGTTTTTCTGGTTTCTTTTTACGGATTTTTCCAAGCACTTTTGCTTTTCCGAAACTCGTCAGGTTTTTTTTATTTCTCTTTCTAGTGTTGCCGAGCAACTTATGTACAAGAATAGGTTGTAGTGTTGCCAGCTAAGTTGATCTTTTTCAAATGTGTGTCGCACGTAATTCAATCTCTTTAATATTCTGAACATTCATGTTCTCTTTATTTTCTTCGTTTTTTTGTCTTTCGTTGTCCTCATCTGCTGGTAACCTAACAAGTTTCATTGAGACATCTTTTTCAAGTTTATTTTCTTCTTTTTCTATTGTGTCCAATTATTCTTTATTTATTACAGGGAACTTGGGTGAAACATTGTACACCTTGTGTAGTATTATAATAAGGTTAGGAGAAAAATCACGGTCTTCCGGCTATATAAATAGGTAATAGAAACTATTTTTTAAAAAGAGAACACAAAGCTTGATTGACAAACTATTTTTATTAGCTTTATATTTCTTCAATAAATAAATATTTTTTACTGACTATGCGAGGTTACAGTGTGATTTAGACCTTCACATCACAATCGAGAGAGGTTGCTTTGATTTTAGGAAGCCTGTTTTCCTGAGAAAACCTAGGATTAAGTTGATGTTTTGAAGTGTTTCAGTGTCATTCAGCTGAATGTCGTACTGCTTCTTACAGAACAGAAGCCTTAGGAGTTAGTCTTTTTTCAGTAATCGAAATGTAGTTTAATTTATTTTAAGAAGTCACCATTAACGCTTCTGTTTTCCTTAAAATTGTAGCTAGAACGAATGTCGGATAGGTGGTTGACGCAAAGTAGGCGAAATCATTCTTTGATACCGGAACAGTTTGTTAAAATTGTCCAATGTGAAAATTGTTATATTTTTTACGTTCCTCGGTAAAATTTACAGCCGTAAATTTGGTAAGATAAAAATGCAAGGTGAAAAATATGGCAGAGGTTACAACTTTCATATTCATTATCGTACCTAACATGACGCAGGGGCCATTTTCTTTCGTGTCTCCTTACTTAAAAGCCACGGAGACCGGGGGGGGGTGTATGCGATCACATTAATCAATCTGATCATCCTGACTGATCTCTCTAAGCTTTTCGAGTGGCTGTCAGTTGTCGTGCTTCTAGCGTACAAACTAAACAGTGTTCAAAGAATAACCAAAGAAGAAGTATAAATATGTTTCTTATGTTTTGCTAAAATAAATCACTTCACAATTTGCACCCTCTATAACACTCGGTTTCCATTTAGGTTTTAATCAACTTCATGCAGAAAATACTATCGTTTTATCAGACAATTTTCATTTATATTCCTATCTTCTACTTTAAAAGTGATGGCATAGATAACTTGAATCGGAAATTAATGTAGGCATTTTGATCTGTGTTTGATTATTTATCGAGCAATTCTTTCTGGAATAATCTTTTATACAGATGTGGGTCAATTTTGAAACATCAGTTCAATTCACGTGACCTATGCAGAACAATTTCATAGATCTAAAGATAACTGAGTCAATATAGTCCAAGGTAACTGAAATAATATTTTCAAGACATTGAACATATTTTTTGAGAAACTATTTTTTTTTAGTTTCGAAGAATTTTTAATGACTATGATAATTAAGCAAACGACCAAAATAAAGCTGCGATTCCGGCTGCAAAACGTTCTCTGTATATTTTTGTTATAGATGTTGACAAAAGAAATAAAGTTATGTGCGACATTTTAATTTAATTTTAAGGCCTTTAGGCATTTTGGGCTCAGGCAACATGGATGATGATGGGATGAATTCGTGGAATGAAGAAAGTGGGAGGAAACTGCAGGACCCCGAGAAAACCCACGCACACGGTGTTTGTCCACCACAAAGCCCACATAGCATGAGTAGGGATCGATCCGACGACCTCTAGCACTAATAGAAAATATACTGCACATGGAATGAAAATGGGGAAGGTTATTGAAATCAACCTTAAATTTCTTTTTTATTTTCTGCCAATTTTAAATCGTTTTAGGGCAAGCGTTTGTTGGAGAAAATAGGATATTTTTTATCCATGCATACACAAGAATCTTTCTGGTGAAAACTGCATAGATAAATTGCTCGCTGACCAAGCATAATATCAAGTGATGATTTCATGATAGACTGGATACCTTCTAAGGACGGGACATACTATTAACGTGTAATCTGAACTACGCTGTTATTTTATTCCGATACAGAGTGCGGATACACAAAACCTATATACAATGCCACTCGCTACTAAACGTTCCTTCTCCAATATGCAATACCACTCGCTACTATAACAGTCGTTCCACACTACCCTCAGCTTGCCGCTTTCACAGAAGCTGGATTACATATCTTCGCCACAAGTTCTTGATAGCAGGAAATCGAACCATAAGCTTGTGGTTATCGATTTGATGCTGTACTACTTCAGTGCATATGACGTTTGTTTCTTTTGGTAAGCTTTGAATTTTGGATTACAGGGTCTGAACAATAAGTACCGGGATTGAAGTCATAACGAGAAATTCATTGAAGATTTATGTACAGTGAGTTAATATTCTTCAAAATATGTCCCCCTGCAACAATATACATCTGTCAGCGCTTTCCCAGTCTTCATACGTTCCCTGGAAGTCGGCAACCGCAAGGCTGTTTAGGCATCCCGTCGAAGCAGCTTCGACCGATTCAGTCGTCCCGAAACGATGTCCTTTCAGGCTCCTTTTGTCCAAATGATTTGCATCGGTCTGCAACAGTTTACGACAAATTATCGCACGGTGTTCTTTCTGCTCGTCTGACAGAACCCTTCGGCACCAACTTCGCGCACACCTTCCGCATTTTCAAATCTTCGGCCACAACTGAATGCACAGTGGATTTCAACCTGTGTTATCAAACGAACACTTAACCGGCGGTCACAGTTCAAAAGTTCTCGCATTTTGGTCAAATTTTCAGTGGTTTTGATCGATGTCTGACGTCCAGCGCGTGGTTCGTCTTCGATGTCTTCCCAGCCATCTTTGATTTTTGATGCCATTCAAACACCCACGCTCTGGATACGGCCTCGTCCTTGTAAGCCTCACGGATCATATCAAAAGTCTCCGTAGCAAGTTTGCTTAATTAAATAGCACAAGGCTGCTCGATGTTTCGCTGCATCTTGATTCGACGCGAGTATTTCAATTCAGACGCGATCTACACACTCCAAAGGCTCGGAGACAACTGAGCTGCATCTTCTAGCTTACGTGACATTTGTATGGGCCATTCTAGTAACTTTTGACTTCGGCCCGTCACGATTATTCGTCACCTTCGAGTCGCTGGACTAACGCCTTAGGCCGCGCGGCTACCTGGTCGGTTTTACGTGACATTCCCCACCACCGACCTCACCCACAGGGACCGCCCTCCACCCTTGTGGCGGGAGGAAAAATCAATCCCTATACTTAATGGACAAACCCTGTATGTTAGTAACTAATTACTTCGACCCGTCTCTATTCCACTAGCTGTTTTCTAAAATGCACAAACATCCATGCTCCAGGCGGGATCCGAACACACAAGCTCGTGGACGGCGGCCCAGTGCCTAATCCACACGTCGATCATCTAGGTTCGCTGTTTTAAAGGGTTTTCCCTCTGTCATACCAGACAAATGCCGAGATGGTAGTCTTAAATGATCAACCTTCGAAGGTCAGACCTCACCCTCCAAGTCGAGTGAAGGTCAAGGGCGAACGTCATGCTGGAGGGTGAGGTCGATTTGTGGTCAATGTTTAACTCCGTGTTGGAGGGTGAAGTCAAATGGAGGTCGAGGGCGAACTCATGCTAGAGGTCGAGGGCATGCTAGAGGTCGAGGGCGAACTCGTGCTAGACGGCGAGGTTGAGGGAGGTCAGACCAAAATGGACTTCCATGCCTCAGACCACAGGGCTGCCGCGGTCATCATGACTTTTTCCTGGTGTCTTAGCTAAACATAGTTGGGGTCAAAAGTAGAGTTGACTTATTGGAATGTAAGTGGAGGGATTTATCTGCTAATTGTGCAGTACAAACGGAAACCCAACTCGTAGACATATCAAAATTAGGCCCTATACAAAAATAAGAGATTGCTTGCTCCCCATCATTAAAACATCTCTCATTATGTTGTTAAAAGAAAAACGTTACATTTCCATACTCGAGTTGAGATCACCAAACTAGAAAGATTCATAGATGGTGATCCTTTTCTCATAATCACATTGTGTGTTGAAAGTGGTTGTGTAAAATAAAAATATCCATAAATCTTTTTGTTGAGGTGATTTCAACAAGGGTAAGAAAATGTAAGACATTACAATGTTTAGAGACTTTAATGATCGGTAGAATGGCAACTCAGTTGGGCAATTGGAATGTTTGCAGATGTGTATAATTGTGTGGAAGGAAATATGGTTTTCAGAACGTTTATTAGACATTGGAATTAACGTACTGGGAACATGATATAATGTACTAACAATGAAGTTGTATGGTATATTTCCACTTTGGTCATTCTGAGAAAACGTCTTCAGAAAATTGTAGAAACCCGAAACTAGATTGAAAGCAAGCATGTTGGTCTTTCTTTTTTTGAACTTCCATACTTTTGATAACCGGTACTAGTTTCATTACTCAGAGTCTAGAGTGACTGAAGTTGTTCCTTTTTTTAAAGAAATTTCAGCGTAAAATTCTTTCTTCTTCAGAGAAAAACTTGCAGCAGTATGCACTATTGGTGACAATTTCATTCTGACAACTGAACAAAATAACAAAGGATCTCGGCAAAAATGAAAGATCATGTTCGCTACTCTTGATAATTGTATTGGAGATTCACCTTTGACAAATATATTCGACCACTATTAAAATATTTATACATACAAATTTATATACGAGATGGAAAACGGAAAGTGTTAAATCCCGGAAATAATTAAGAAAGTCAGCACCGAATAAATATTACATATTTTACGAATTTGAATTTGTTTATGGCTTTCCGGTAACTCTTGCTCAAGCCGTGATCGGATAGGAGAGAGGATATTGGAAGGCCAGGGTCTGTTTTAGAGGTACCATCTCTGAATTTGTCATGTGTAACTGAGGAAAAAGTCCTGGAGTCCTCAGTCAGGATGGGCGGTCACTGGGATCGTTGCCAGGATTTTCCAGTTGCTAAGTTGACGCTCTAACCAACCTATCTACGCTCAGTTAATATTGGCAAGCGGAAAACGTGAATGTTATTGTCACTTCTTATAAAGCTTATTCTGGAAGTGGAAATTCATTGGATCAGCCATTTTATATGAATTGGAATTCACGAATATCTTAAGCGCGTGTTTACTCATTTTTTTTTTTCTGTAAAGTTTCTGTACATTCTTTTGTCGTTTGATTTTTTGTATATTATTAGTCATAATTAAACAAAAGTTAACAATTGGTGGTATTCAATAAAACTACACCGTAAAAAATAAAAACTTGCGCTCCTTGAACACGTTAATAAGTTAATCACTTCTATACTTTTTCACCTTCAGTCACTAAGATTTTCTACACATTTTTACACAAGTTAAGAGTGATTCAATGAGCGGCTTTGGTAGTCTAGGAAAGAGGACAACATTTGGCGGGAGCAGGGATAAAACTCAGCTGCTCTCAATATTAGTCCACTACTTTAACCAACAGATGTATAAAAACATTAGAAAATGTCACCTTTATCGATATATCTTGAAATTTGTTGCGAGACCGCGTGCGTTGGGGTTTTATTAGGACATAGTGTGTACAAAATTTTGCAACTCATTTTAAGAATACATTTTTTACAGTGCAGATTTAAGTTGATATCATAATAAACACGATAAATGTAATAGCATTAACGTCAAGTTTTAATTCCCAACCAGTCGTAGCGGAAGAACATTGACATGTCTATTTAAGCTGTTTGCTTCAGATGACTTTGTCAGCATGGACGATTCTTGATTACAGCGTAGCCAAACTAACGTTTAAACAACCTACGTAGCATACTTTTAACTGCCCCTCTGTACAACACTAGAAAACAATATGACAAAAAAAGAGTATAAAAGGGATTGAAACACAATTAACAAAACTCACACAACGATGAACAAGTAAGACTAGAACTGTTATCATCATAAACTTGGGATCAACTGTTCTCACTAGCACGCACAGTGATAAACAATTCGATGGAATTTCGAGAATTAGGGTCGCAGCCAAACAGCTATCCCTGAAAATTTTATTGTGTTCCAAAAAGGTCCAATAGCAGTCAAGAATCGCGAAAAATTGCTCTCGGCATAGCTCAGAAATAATTTTAGTGTTCTGAATGCCTGTTCAACAGGCTGTACGTGAGTAAATATTGCACAGCCGAAGGTTTTTCTCCCCGCAATTTGTTTCAGTATCTGTTTAATGAAATATTTTAGTTTTTCTCTTTAAGAATACGTGGTGGTAATCAGGTGTAGGTACAGGTGTCTGTCTGGAAACAAGCAGGTGCAGACTTACTCAGTGAAGTCCTTGCTAAGTAGCCTTGCGACTAACATCAGGGCAGATAGCCACACAAGTTATCTTAACTTTCTTCTGAGCTGTTTTCTTCCAGTCAGGAGATCTGGTTGTGCTAACTCCACCTCCGAGGTTTCTGTGCTGCTAAGCAAAAGTTCCATATATTAACTGAAGAGGAAAACAGTATTGAACTATGGGCCTGCCATCTTATGACGGTGAGGTATATTAAAAATCTGGGATAAACAATTCCAATTTTGACCGTTGTTCCTTGATGCAAGAGCCAATAATAGAAGTGGTCTTTAAATTACTGAATCTGCTTGAAATTATTGGAGCGACAATCTACAGTAGAATCCGCTGGCCAAAATTCAAATGTCAATACATTATAGAAGAGTTATGCTGATTTCTGGTGTCGAAATACTGACCGATGTCTTTCTTTCATCATTTCCGAAAGAACAACGAGGCTCAAAATCAATTATAAACGGAGGCTCACCAGGTAGATACTACTGCCATCTTTTAAAGATAGTAGTGAGGAAAAGGGGATTGGTCGACATGTAATTTCAATAGCGACTACTAGGTGTCACTACTATGCAATGATAGCTCTTAGTTCAAACTGTTTTTGCTAATTCAACTGGGCGCTCCGTTTTAACTCCTCCTTATCAATGATAATACGCATGCACATCATTTATGCACGTTATCACTAGACACAAACACACACATCTAGAAATAACTTCATCTCATTCCCCGAAAACGGTGTGAATATTATTTTGCGGAACATTGGGAACACTCGTGCCGTTACAATAATGGTCAAACATCCATTATATATGAAGTTTTAAAATAGTTTTAAATATTGTTTTATCAATGACTAACAAAGAATGTTTATATCAGCTGAGAGTTCAAAAAACTTCATTGCTCAATAACTTCCTGAATCTACCCAGGCAGCACACGATATCGGGCCAATATCATTCCAATACTAGTCCAACCATGACCGATTATGAGCGCATTCAGCGCTAAGCTAGCACTAAGCTCTAAGAAAGCACTTGAATCTTATTGGTTGCTACCTATAGGCAAACCAATAAGATTCAAGTACTCTCAGCGCTTAGTGCTAACTTAGTCCGTTGAATCCGCCCATTGGTCTCAATATTGGTTGATATTCTGTGTTGCTATGGTAACCACTTAAATACTCGTATGAAATCTTTTACTAAATTTCTATCCCAAAATATTCCACTTGTTGTTGGACAAATTTCAAAAATGTTCAATTTATACCTCAAAATAAGAGAGGAAAACAAAGAGAAAGCAATTTGATTTTTCACATGAGAAATAATGGAATCATTTATTTGCATATTTAGAAACACTGAGTGCTTGCGGCCCAGTTTGCGGGCGGGCGGACTTGTTGTAAAGAACCACACTGACTAAGGTGGTTTCAAGGAGTGTTCCGAAGCACGTGACATGGGCTCCGGATCGGTGGGGCGTGACATGTGTTTGAAATATTCGCTCTCTCCCTCCGCCCAATGCCCTCCCGCGTCTCATAATAAATAAGCTAAAAGAAGAACGATAAGAAATACAGAAACCTGCTGAAATCGACGATTAAAGTGCAAACAAAGTTGCTACCGGATACAAGTACGTCTAGCACCTTTCATTCCAAATAAATAATAGAAAAAAAAACGAGGCGGAAGAAATCGAACACAACAACAAAACAAGACCAAAACTTTGCAAATTATAGAGTGAACGTACCACTGATTTAAGACCGTTTGGAAAATTCAAATTGCTATTATCGATCTTAAATCACAATATTTGAAGTAGCATATAAGAGTCTTCAATGACTTCTAGTCTTCCATTTGACATCCCACGTTACACAACATTATTAAAGTAACTATGCCGGTTTTATTTGGATCATTTTGATGCTAGAATGACGTGCTTTAGTATGTAAGTGCGTACTTCTATGCGTGGTGAACGCCCATGATTTCTCTTCGTTTTTCTTAAAAAAGGAATATCGAATTAAGTAGAATTATTTATCTATTATACATGGTTACTTCAATTACAGCGATGAATTAGCCTGAAGTAGAGTTTACATTACACTTACGTTGGTGAAAAATAGTTCTTGTTGAAGATGATTATGGATTCTTAGTCATACTGTGAGTATTTTCTATCTTACATAGTAATGGATGAACAGAACACTACATAAAATGTTAAGATCTCAGTGTGTAATAATGTTTTATTTAGGCCCTCAGTTCATTAAAATTATTAATTTTCGGTTCTAATTATTCAGCTCATATATTGAACGATAGATGGACATACCTTCTACAAATTTTGGAAATTAAATAAATTTTAAACTGGCGAGAAAAGTTAAATAATATTTTGTACGAAAAGTTGTTCTTCATAGTATTATTAAGATTATAATTTCTGGTGCTATTACTGTAATGTGGTTGCATTAATATTTGTTTGTCAAAATGAAAAGTCAGTGAATTCTAACTTTCATGTGGGTATAAATTATAAGCTTGTGGGTATAAAGTAATTTGCAGTTTTTTGTTCAGATGGTGAACAACATGGAAAATTAAATTGGTCTTTGGATTCCGGAGTTTAGCATTCATTAATGATATTGGACCCTCATAGGTGGAAAATGTGAACGTTTAAAATGATAATTACAACTTGCAGGAGATGGCTAGATGAATGTGTGTTGCATATAATGCAGATGCTAAGGGAGAAGGTGTCAAAAATCATCATGAGCTTACATAAAATAAAGTACGTATGAGAGAACTGAAAAAGAAAGGGACTTGAGCACATAAGAATATAAAAGGAACCGAACCATGTATACAAAGATGAATGTTTGAGTTATATAATTAGACTATGAAAGAAATATGCGTCTAAGCTTTACAAATGAACATGAGGATTTGAAACCTTCAAATGTACTGTACACTTAGATTTATACAAAATAATCGAACAAAAGTTTTGCATCTTCCTATTTCGAAAATTTTCTTTCGCCTATCTAAGGGAGAAAATTGACGATTTTACTGTGCTCTCGTATTGCAGTTGCTACCGAGGTTTCTTACAGCTTTATCCTCACTTTACCCAGCTTTATCCTCACTTTACCCAGCTTTATCCTCACTTTACCCAGCTTTATCCTCATTTTACCCAGGTTTATTCTCATTTTACCCAGGTTTATTACTTACTTTACCCAGCTCTATTACTTACTTTTTTAGGCTACCAGTACTGAATATGGATACATAATTTAGTTGTTAAACACACGTTTGTTTACGTCCTTACGCTTTTGAAATGTACAAAAGTACTTAAAAAAGCTTTATACGCTCTTGTAAAATCAGTTTATCCACTTCGTTGCAGTATTCAGAAATTATCAAAATTTTATTAACGTGTAAGAAAAATGTTTATTCACATCTTTGCACGTTCAAGGTGTACAGAAGTGATACTAGATATAGTATCTTGTACTTCTAAAAAAAAAAACTTTCTTATTATTCTATGCAAAGGATTTTAAGTACAAGAGGAATTCACTATTATTATTTTGCAATGTAGGCTTCAAATACGAGCCAGATCAGAATTCTTAGTCTAGCTTATCATTCGGAAACTTCTCGGAGCCTTACTTTCTCGAATCGCCAGGATCTCTCTACCTTAGTCAGCCTAAAAATTGATAACCCTTCTAAGCTCCCGTAGAGCGGTTAAGGTGCCCTACTCCAGAATTTGAACGACACTATTAGGGTTATGACTAACCATCGTAGTATTACTAGTACGAGTAATTACATATCCGAATGCACTAAAAAGAGCTTATAAAAGCATCAACACCATGCATAAGATTTTCCTAATAAAACTTAAAAAGGTAAAGATTCGGAGGTTTATTTAACATATTATTTTAAAACCTCATTTTTCCTCTTAATTGCGTGAAACGCTTACTCAATATACTATACAATGATTTGCCTTTTCAACTGCATAGAACCATATTTGTCCTGCATTCTCTTTCCATTTGTTGTATGTAATAAAGAAATATTGAAACGTACTCCTTTTAATTATTAACACAATCTTTATAAATGATCTTCGATGTACAATAACAATCTCGTATCTAACCTTGACATCCACAATCCATGCTGCCATGTAGCGAGATCCAAAACATGTACTAGA
The DNA here is from genome assembly GCA_022664845.1 of Lepisma saccharinum. Taxonomy (NCBI): domain Eukaryota; kingdom Metazoa; phylum Arthropoda; class Insecta; order Zygentoma; family Lepismatidae; genus Lepisma; species Lepisma saccharinum. Next base: position 12,976 of record JAGDQP010011496.1, read on the forward strand.
AATATACGAGGTTGCCGTTTTTTCATCTCACTCTGACGTCATAACTGTATCAAGGTTAATAGAATATAAGCAAGTTGTCTCATCACATTAAAGATAAATAACACATTAAAGATCATAAATACAGTTATGATTATAAATACAGATACCAGCAGCCGACTATCCTGACTGAGGTTTCTGCAGGGTTTTTCTTAGTTCTAACAGACGAATTCCGGGATGGCATCTTCAATTTAGGTCGTGGTCGACTCCTTCCAGCATCATACTACAATTCGAGTACTTCATTAAGTCGAAATCTTTAAATATACGAGTAATTGATTGCATATTGGCAGTAGGATCATCAGTTGTTTTTTTTTTGGGGGGGGATATAATTATCTTGAAACTTATATATAATATTGTTCATGGAGTGTACTAGTAAATATGTCTGGATTCCATCTAAATTCTGAAGATGTCCTCTTCCTAAGAAGTTGTCTTCATTGAGAGATATCCGGACGATGAACTCCAACCATCACATTTCTGTTCTAATTCTATTTTAATGATCAGTCAACAACTCTCCCACCATTTCGGAGTGAATGGGACTCTCCCTTTTTTTTTCTAGCTAGAATACTTGTTCTAGCAATAGTAAACTACTTGAATTATTTCGGGAGAATCGAATTGTGGTGAAGTACTCCATACTTTTTTTTTTTCTTGTAGACTATAAAAATACTTTTCTTTGTTCATGTTGATCTTTGATATTTCTTAACGTTATATCATTTCTTATCGTTGCAGGTACAAAACATTCCACTTACTACTGGGAAATAGATTTTGTCATCAGGAATGCTGAAAATATGGTGAGAAGGCTTCAAAATTTGTATTGAAAATTTGATGTCTGTGTGAGCAAGCATATCAATATATTGATTTCTGAAAAAAAAAAAGACTTTTCTATAAATGGAAAAGTGACTTCTTGTTGAAGGAGTATTCATTTAGTGTAATTCTTGTACATTAATAGGAAATTACAAACTGATATTCACTAGGTGTTGCAAATATATCACTTGAGCATTTCTGTATATTATATTTAATGCACCCTCGACTAGAATCTTTATTATGCCTTCTTGTGAAACTTAAAGAAATGTCCCTTTTACCTCTTACCTATTAAGATTAGTATACCTTGTTTCATTGTGATATTTGCAATAGTTGGATTTTTAAAGAAGAAAGTTTCGTTATCTCTCTCTCTTTTTTTTTAGAGTATATATTTAGCGTTGAACTATTTTGCTTGTTAAATTAGGAACATAAAAAATATCTGAAACAAATAAACTTGCTTGTAATTTTAAAAATTCACACTCTTTCAAGTGTTTTCTCGCTTAAGACGTAGTGTTCAATTAGAGAAGAGCAATGATCTCCAACAAAAGATGGCAGCACTATCTCCATATAATATATGTCTAATATATTCTTATCATTGCACGAAATTTCCTTGCTGCTTCTGTAAAATCCAAGCCTAGAGAGTTCAAACATTCAGGGAAGACAGTTCATAACCAATTCAAGAGCATGATCGATGCCGATTTTTTTATTTTCGTTTTCCTTCATTGTTGAAATCGCTTCATTGTTGTTGTGAATACCGAAACCTATAACAATGAAGCTCTTTCATCAATGAACAAAAGAGAACTAAAAATCGGTATCGATCATGCTCTTGAATTGGTTATGAACCGTCTTTCGTGAAAGCTTGAACTCTCTCAAGGCTTGAATTTGTAGGAGCAGCAATGAAATTTCGTTTAACAGTTAAAAAACATTAGACATGTACGAAGGTAGTGCTGCCATCTTTTGTAGGAGATCGTTACTTTAGATTATCCTTAAAGCAGATCATAGCAGTAGATGATCTTCCACCATTCCAGAGACCTAATCTTATTTATGGATAACCACGATGGTTGTCTTCTGAGGCACACATCTACCGACATCCACCAGGTAGCTATTTGATGTTGCTTGTTATGAGACTATTTACATATCACACAATATAATTAATGCATTGAAACGCTGCAGGTCTATACAATCTATAAGAAAGAATGTGGTACCATCTGAAGATCTTCATAGGTAGTCTTCCATCAACCATATAATTTCTGAATACACATTTTGATAAATTTACAAGTGCTAAGTTCACAATAAAATGAATTTTTTTTTTTTTTTATTATTGAGAAACCCAATCCGCGTAGGTTACCAACCCAACCCACCTTAAATTTTCTTTTCCACGTTCAAGTACATTCTGTTAATATTTTCTAACGAGCGTCACTTGTAGCAGTTTCACTGAATTACTGGTTACCTCCTCGACCTTTCGGATGATCTTGTTTTGAACTCTTAAATTCAATATCACACAGTGGACATGGTATGCCGTTATCAAGAGAGAATGATGAATGCAGTTCCTTTTTTTATTATTTTACTTTAATTTGGTTTCACACAACCTGAAGGAAGTTTCGTCCAGAGGAACTCGTGTTCTCTATTGTATTCCAACCGATTGCTTGCAAACGACAGCACTTTGGACATCCTATGTTGATTTATCTCGCACTGACATTGGTATATGATGTCCACAATGTGATGATACTCTAGGATTTGATCTTCGGAACCAGACAGTTATTGGAAAATACAACAGAACAGTATACAAAGATAATATTTGACCTGATTTTCGGAGGAAGTGAATTACTTTGTAAGAATATGAATGCATGGCAGCGCGCAAAGTCATAATGCCGCTGACGTAAAGAGGATCACGATACCAGTGGAAAGTACTCGGACACCCACGCTAATCCGAAACATAATGATCTGTGTTTTCGATCACTTCGTGAAAGTTAAAGAAGTTTGTTTCGCACAAGAAATTAAATTCCTGGAGCAGTAAAGCACTCTAATCGCAAACATTGCTCAGCTGATGGTATCATGAACCATCCACAAGTGTTGGCAAAATCTTATGAGAGGGAGTATTATATTGAAAGGATGTAAACCGTTTCATTTCTGTTAATAAAGGTTTTTGTCATCTTCATAGAAACTGGAACTGTTTTGTAACTAATTTGTTTCGAAGTTTCACATTGTTAGACATTGTTATTTTCTCTCATCTTTGCCACATATTCTTCTTTATTTAGATCCTCTTAGATTATGAAATTCATTTGGTAGATGAATGGGTTTACTTATTGACTTGCAATCAAGAGTTTCCTGGTACGATTTCCACTGCGAACACATTAAACCTGGTTGCTCGGGATCATTTTTAAACTCTAGGTTCCATAGAACGTAATCCAGCAGCAGACAATGTCAGACAACACCACTTCAACTTGTTCCAGGATGTTGAGGGTCATAGACCTGACTCCGGCAAGAACTCAAACATCACCAGTACATAGTATGATTAACGAGTACGAGTGCTGACGCACTTGGGACTTCCAAAATAGCATTGCTCCATTTGATGTGATATAAAAACTTTCTCTGAACTCGAAAATAGTGCGAATGAATCAGTTTTTCCCATCCTACTCGTTCATTTCGTTTCATGTTACGTAACCACACATACCGATATATATATATAATCAATGAATACTTAAAATATAAAGAAGGATTTTCCTTTTGAAGCCG
>JAGDQP010011496.1:21545-35929 GCA_022664845.1 Lepisma saccharinum
TACATAACCACACATACCGATATATATATATAATCTTGTTTCCACGTGTTACTTTTTTCTTCTTATTTCTCTTTTGCTTGTTTTTCGTGTTCTGTTACGAACGGCGAAATGACACACCCACTCGCAACAGCTGTCCTAAGCACAAAAAAGTAATAAAAAGGATTCTTGTCATTTCTGCAGTAACTCCCAATGCCAGAGGCTATCCTGGTTCTCTTCTCCATAACCCACCCTACTACAACATGTCCTTCTGTCTTTTGCGAAATTCTCTTCTTCAATCCACTTGACCACACTCTTTCAGTGCCAACTTAACACAACTATAATTTTTCCCTTTGATTGTTTTTGCGTTACGCCCTTATCTTGTTCTTGTTGATCTCATGTGTTGTCACTGCTTCCTTCATCCGTGTGGCTGTGTTTTGTTCTTTTTTTTTTCTTTCGTTCTGCTTGTTCCGTGATACAAGGTGTGCTTAGTTTGCGTGACTTTAGTTGAATTTTCCCTCCTGGTTATTCTACAGTATGTTGGCGACCAAAGCGGAACCAAAATGCATATCCATTTTTCTGTCCTTTCTTATTTATGTGAAATACGAAACACTGATTCTAATGTTATTTCTACAAGAAAATTAGCCAGTTTGTACAGTTCTGTCCGTAACCTGTTCACAATTTTTTTAAAGTGAGTATTAAGGTAGTGTTCATTAGCATAGTTTTATGTTTCGACCTTTTTTAATTTTTTTTTTTCTATAATCCGACACTAAAGAACAGTTGTAAGAAGAAATCAGGTTGCTGAATTGTTACAGAAATTATTTCACAAATTTGTTCAAATTGGAATTTTATTTTTTTATTATTAAAATTATGCGAATGCTGTACAGTATTGTGCGTAAAGTGTACGCCAGTACGGTATTAGCTATCCGGGGCATGGCATGTGTGTTTCATCTATGGCAAATCGTTCAGAATATGAGCGCAACAATAAAACCTATTATATACGAGTAGAAAAATATAGGAGAAGGGTTGTATTGTTTTGAAATTTGATTTCTATCATTGTATTATTTTCGCGATTGATTTTTATAGCTGGATTGCTTTCACATTTGTATTGTGGAGCTTATTATCAAAACGTCCCTTGTCCATTTTTTTTAAAAAAAAATCGAGATATCGATTTACGTGGAATCATCGAATAATTGTCTATTTGTTTACACTTTTATTTCTTGTCAAAACGTCCCAGAAGACAGAGAAAAAGTAATTTGAAATATGCATTTGCATTCAAAACGTCCCTTTGTCCATTCCCATTTGAACAAGTTTCTTCCAGTTTTATTTCAAACTGTCTCTTGTCCAAAGATTTTCATTAGCAATTACTTTACACAAAAGAAAATCAAATATTGCTTTATAGAATGTTTTACGGAAATTTTGGCTTGACCGAGGCAATTGTCAATAATGTATGTGATAACCTGATGATTACATTGTTGAAGTCACATCAGCCGTATTGTTCGACTTATTTCTTAGGTAAAAGAGGTGCTTCAAGTTTTAAGACATTTAGAAAAGTGATTTGACAGACGTCTGTGGAGTGTCGCAGTTCATTTTCATAAATATGGGTGGAAATCAAGCAGAAGAAAAGGGGGGTACTTTTGTGATTCGTTGTCCTGCTGGAAAAAAGAAGGAAAAGGCAGAGACATTGTAGAAAGTGGAAAAGGAATATGGAAGTGGAAAAACGCTGTTCACCCCATTCGTTACCTGTGCGCCCTACCTGTGATCATTCAGGGAAGAAGGCATCTATTTTTCCAAGACATTAGAACGCTCCACGTATGTTTTACAAGAACAGAGGTAAAGTAGTGCAGAACAATTTTATTCTGAAAAATACTATTGCAGCATCACCTAGAAGGAAGACAGCAAGAAGCAATCGAAAACGAATTACAACACTTTGGGTTCGACATTACATATGTAAATCTAGAAATGTCGAGAAGTCAGTGTGCATATTTCCAAGAAAACATTTTGCAGTATATTAGGTGTTACAGAAAAAAACAAGTGCAGCTGGTTTGTAAGCGAAACTTCAACAGTGGAAATCAGGCAGGGGAGCACATAGATGGAGATCGCAAGTCTCATTTGTTTAGTTCTAAAAAGAAGGCTGTGAAATCGTTCATTGAAAAACTTTGTTCCAATACAGAAACGTTATTGCAGAGCAACGAATGTGACGAGACACTATCAACCCAACTATCTGTCTGTGGCGAAGTTGCATGAAGTTTACAACAAGAACACAGAAAACGGCCCATGCTCCTACTTCTACAAGGTTTTTAACACTGACTACAACATAAGTTTCGGAAGCCCTAGCATTGACAAGTATTCTAAGTGCTTTCTGTTTGAATTAAAACGTCAAGCAGGGGATATGTCATGTGAAACAGATTTCCTCCTGTACAAGAAAAAAAGTGAGGTATTCTATTCCTTACTGAAAACCCACAAAGATGGAGAACTGACTCTCTCGTTTGACTGTCTGAAGAATCCGGCATTGCCACGAATTCCAGACCAGGCTCCATATTACAGCAGACAATTTTACTTGTTCAATTTTACAATTTGTGGTGTCAACAGACAAGCAACCACGGAACAAAGTATTTATTTACTATTGGAATAGTATATATTTACTATTCAAGCTGACGCAGGAAAAGGGTCATCCCAGATTTCATCACTAGTGCAGCACACGTCTTTTCAGTGTCTCTCTAAAATTCGAATCTTTGCAGATGGATGTGGTGGTCAGAACAAGAATTCAGCCATGAGATGTAATTGAGTGTGCTCCAGCCGATGTGGAGGAAACAGTTTTTCCAATTCTAGGACATTCTTTTCTTCCGTTTGATCATGTTTTGGGGAGAATAGAGATCGAAATTAAAGGTCGAGATACTATTGTGAAGCCAGACGAATATGTGGAAGTGTTCCAAAATCATGGCACTGTTGTGAAGATGTTTGAGGAGTGCCCACTGCATGACTGGAAACAAGTAACGCTGGAAAAAAATGAAGAAACCAAATCAATTGCACTTCAAACTTTCCTCTGCGAAGAGGATAACCAAAACTCCTACGGCTCCAGTTATGGTCAGAGGTGAACCGTCATACAATACTGATGTTTGCATTGCCAAGAAATTACCGAAATTGTATTTATATATTAACAGCTTTCTGTCAAGACTGATTATACTTTAATAACCACAAAAAGAAACTAAAGCATTACAGTTTTGGATGTGTACCATCTCAACCCTTCATTACTGAACTATACCAGTTGGAAGTTGGTATACTTCCCAAAACTGTAATGCTTTAGTTTCTTTTTTGTGGTTATTAAACTATAATCAGCCTTGTCGGAAAGTTGTTTTCTCTATTCAAGATTGACACAAGACTCTATTGTTACAATTAACAGCTTATTGTTATTTAAATTATCTGTTCGAAAATAATTTTTGGAATACTGTTTTATGACCACATTTGTAGGGATTCTGCCAAAGTTTTCAGTTCGGGAGGGAATCCAAAATTGGGGCTGCGTGCAAGTAGTTTTGCAGGGTTTCTACTTTCTATTTCCCTTTTAACCATCATTTTTTTAAAAGTTGCGGGTGTGCAGAAGAATTTGGGGTAAGAGCGCCCTTACTGGAAGGTCTTCCAAAATCCCAGTCCACTTACACCGTGCAGTCGAGATGTATTTCCCACTAAAGATATCTCTTGAATGATTTTATAATTGTGTCTAACAATGCTCCTTTTGTTATACACTCTTCTACAATATGCGTTACTTGAAAACATATTGATAAATTTATTACATTTAAGAGTTTCAAAAGTGCTAGATAATTTTTACAAGAAGAAGAAGCTGTTATTCTTTACTGTACTTACAAATGTATGACAAACGAAAATCAGAGGTAACATCTTCAGACGGATATTCTTCGGAGTGTCTAAGGTTCCTTCAAAATAAATATAGGACATGAAAAATGAACGCTGTATTTGAAAAAAAAAAAAAAAAAAAAAATTAAATTTTTCTTTTTCAGAATGCTTTTAGCAATAACATCTGTCGAGTCTATGTAAGCGAAGAGTCTCTTCGTGTTTTCTTGCGATCTTGCGTCGTGACATAAAAGAAAGATCGGAATGTTTATGTGCCCTAAAAAAGGCATATAAACATCATGTGAATTCTTATAGCATGTAAATTAAGTGTGTAATAACCTATTTAGTCTCCGTTTTTATTAAATGTTTTTATATATATATTATTGTGCTCTAGTTCTTTAATTTGAAGAGACGCTTTTTCTGTGGAAAAAATAATAAAATCTGGCGACAGTTTAGAATATTTTTCATGTCTTTTGTACAAGATTATTTGTTGAATATGACAAAATGAAAAAAAAAAAAACTTTTTTTTATAAATTGAGACAAAGACTGTACGAGCTTGAGCTAATTCTTCTTTGTATTCATATCATACCTTTCATTGTTTGCCAACTACAAGAGAACTCACTCCAAAATAAGAAAAATGATACATCTGACAATGAAAGCTTCAAGATGATCTTAAATCATCTAACTCGGAAAACACACGAACTGGTACAATGCAAAGTATATATTTTTCTATACATTTTCTGAAAGAGCTTAAAAAGTGAAGTCTTGTACCATGAATATTAACACTGCATTTTCCACTTCTGTGGAATGCTGTAAGAAATTAAGCTGGACAAACAATTGCAGAGATGCACGAATTAGTCTCAATTGAACAATATCTAGTGTAGCCCCCGTGGCCGAGAGGTGTAAGGCGTGTGGTTAGTGTCGTCTTGACTCTCATATGGACGAGTTCGAATCCATGAACTACCTGAACTTTTTTTTTAGCTTTTCCACCCAGCTATGTCGGAACGTTCATTTCTTGTCTACGGTAAATAGTGTTTACATTCAAAATAACACAAGTTATGTTGGCGTTAATTACCAAAGGCAAATGTTCTAATAATGAAAAATGGAATAAAGACATGTGGAAGATTCAAATCAATTACTGAACATCATCAATAAATATTGTTACGAACTGCCGAAAACAGTTCCTGAGCTTCTAAGGATGGCACCTATTATTTCTGGTGGAGTGGGTTCCGAATAGATGTGTTCGGAAGTACGAAGTCGATTTTGAATTTTCAGGAATGCTTACTAAAAATTAAAACTATGAATAAACGAAGTTCACTACAGTTTTGAATCTATAGCTATTCAATTAATGTTTTCTTGTATAATAATGATGTAGTTAAATCACAACGAGGTGGAAAATATACATTTGTAATTTAAAGTCTGTAATAATAATTACTTTCATTATTCTCTTTTTATTTAGTAATTAATATAGGACGTTCCGATGCTCATATGCTATTATTTGTCAACTATTTTAACATGGAGGAGTCGCCGTTGCTAAGGTGTTATCGCGTCTGACTACGAATCGGGGCGACCTGGGGTTAAATCTCGGCCTGGAGTTCTTCAGTACTCCCATACCTGGCGCTCTGAGGTTCACTCAACCTCTTATCAAATGAAGCACCTTGGCTACTCTTGGGCATCTTGGGGTGTGAATGCGGTCGAGCGTGAGACTGACCAGCCCATCTAACTTCGTGCCATAGGTCGAGAATTTATGGAGCGCTATACTACGTCCACAACCCTCAAGTGCCTTTCACCTTCATGGCGCGCATGCGCATCACACAAAAAGAATAGCTTTATTTTTTTTACTATAGCATGGATCTTAAATTGAATCGAAATTTATTACACTGAATTACAAAATAAATAGAAAGTAATTGAGGTAACTTACTAATTATTATGATATTCTCATACATCTATTTTCAACAAATCATTAAAATGGCATCACGTGTGAGTCCTCAGAGAGGATCGAATAGGAAACTGCTCACATCGAAAGCAAGAGCTTTAAACATTCGGATAACAAGTAAGGAAACCTCAAGAATATCATCACTTAGTTTGCTCGTGAAATTGTATTTCACTTTTACATGGTGGGTCATAAATATCGACCCATTTGTAATGTTTTTAAGGAAACGTGGCAATTAACATGAAACACCCAGCTAATTCTGCAGTAAAGAATGTCATTTAATGGGAGATGGTCATATTTGCGGAAATATAGACACTACATATTTTCTACGTCATTGTTGTTCATCGAACCACCTATTTTCGTATTTCACACTGTCCACAATTTGCAGCATGACAATCATAATCCCGAACGACTCAGGTTTTGAATTTTGAATTTATTTATGGCCTTCAGCCATCTCAGGCTGGGATAGGGTAGAGATATTTGACGATAGTCGCCCATGGAATCGTTTATAGGTACCATACCGTCATTTGCCTGATGTGACAGGAAAAAAATATAACCTGTCAGAATTCTCGGAAGATGGGATCGAACCAAGAACCTCCCGAATTCGAAGAAAACAATCTACCAACTGAGCTACAGCCGCTCGGTCCAAAGACTCAGGTTATCAAGAAAACCTGGTAAGAACAGAGCCACCTTGTCCAGAACATTAGACCTCGAGGTGGCAAAAAGGTTAAAGTGCTCGCTTTCTGTGCGCGTGATCACGGGCTCAAGCCCTCCGAGGTCCATGGAACGCAGTGGTTCGGAGCCCACTTTACCAAAAACTGTAGGATCCGCCCTTAGAAGCTCACCAGCTCATTTAGGACGTTAATAACAATTCACTCACTTGAGAACACTACCGCAGTCACTCAACGAAGTTTTCACGTGCGTGGTCTACTACTGTTTGCGAAATAGCAGCAATGATCTCTTGCATGGTGTGGCTTTTAAGTAACCCCACAAGAAATAATTGCAGATTGACAGTCGGGCGAGCGAGCTGGCCAGAAGACATCTACTGGCTTAAAGATGAGACGTTCGGGAAATAACTCCAGAAGAAAGGTAATGAATCACGACGAAAGGGGAGAAGCGGTGAAAAGGGTTCACCCTAACCAAGGTCAAATGTGATTGTTTTCCATTAAATGGAATTCGTTATTCAAGAATTTGAAATGTGTTTTATGTACCTCCGTTGCTTATCTTTTTCTCTGACAACCGTTTACAAATGGGTAACTATTTATGCCGCACCCTGTGTTTAAGATGAATAGAGAAAGAGAGAGTCATAAAAGTAATTTTGTTCATCCTTATAGACATATTTTATCTACCAAGCAATCAATTCATCCGTTCCACAGCAGGATGTGTCTGTCACTCTAATTTACACTGATATGAACAAAAACAACAACAATACAAACACTATTGACCGAAATTGAGGAGAGAAAAGGGAGAAGAAGTGTAAGGGGGGATAATAGATATGCATTTTTTTTTTGTTTCTTATTAATGAACGTATGCAGGAAGTATGTCTGAAAGAAAGAAACAAGCAAAGGAAAAAAAAAAAACAAGACACCAAAACCGGCAAAACTAAGAGAAAGCGATTGGTTGGAATTCCGATGTGGGAGTACTGGTAGGGGTGAAAATACACGGTCCAATTACACGTCTTTGCTAATTAACTTTCCGTAGAGGTGTGCAAGTTTTATTTTTTGCTTCCTTTTTTTTTTTCTTGTCTCGTAACCTACTTAAGTCAGTTTTTTTTGTTGATGTTTAAAAGAACAAGAAAAAAAAAAAAGATTGCCTCAAGGGGAGACTAAAAAAATACATGTGATGCTAAATCATTCGCAGGATTTGTTTAAACTTCCTGATATGTAATTTTAAAGGAAAAATGTAATATAACTTTATTTGCTGAATTTGAGATGACAGATTGAGAAATGATGGAATTAATTATAGAGCTACTGATAGGACCGGATGTTCAATCTACACAACAGTGGCCACAATTACTATGAGAATACGTGATCCTAGTTTAGAGGAGAATTATGTAAAACAGGACTTTAATAAATGCAAAGTTTTTTTTTTTTTAATAAGATTTACTATTAATGATTAATTGAAGTCGAATGATCTTAATTTGTCTTTTAAACGCAAAGCACACATGCCTGACAAGACTTCAATATATTGATAAACTTGATAAGTTTTTTTTATACAGTTAACAGCTGTTTTAAAATAAAAGGATGTACTGTAAAATGAATGATAAATGTTCTGACGGAAGGCAAGTCCATGGATTTAAGGTACCTTGTCGTTCTGAGCCAAAGAAACCGAAAGCAATAAATAAATTTAAATTCGAAATTAAAGGTCCCTTCGCAACGTGAACCGATGATGGTTTCCTATTGTCTTCTATCGAATGAAGATGACGTACAGTTTGTTCAAAAGATGTGGCTGCAATAACTACACATGAGAAAAGGTAAAGTCTACTGAACATAGGTCGGGAAACGCGCAATCCATACATAAAAATCTGTCTGAAGTCTGCGCTAGTCTCTCTCCATAAGGGTGAGTTACCAAGACCTAGCAACGGAAAGAATGTGGGATGTTCAGTAAGCACGGAAGGAGCGAACAAAACACATACATGCGACGAACACATTGTACTGTATTCGTACAGTAAGCGAAGCACACACAACAGCCAGAAGGAGATGAGAAGTGTGTGCTTGTTATGCTTATTGTGGAGGGGGTGAGAAAGATCAAGTGCAGATGGACGAATCACATCGATCGCTCAAAATTTTAAAAGGACACTACGATGGGGCTGTAAAGTGGGTGGTGGGGAAATCAGGAATAACCAAAACAGGCATACGTACAGTAACAATGGCGTAGACACTTCATGCATCGTCCAGCAGAGTACTATGAGGTAAACAGTGGCATACAGGACAGGAATTAGGCCAAAAATATGAAACTACAAGTGAATATAAGTTCGTTACATACCTGAACATGTTGCGAGTTGTCTGTACAGTCATGAGGGCTGCTCAACGTTGGTGTCCTTCCATAGCCACACATCCTTCCGCCCTTCGTCGTAGAGAAACACTAAATCTTCCGAACGCACATGTCTCGTTGTGAAGTTGCTGACACGCAGTATGTATACTGTCCATGAACGTTAGCAATCGGTGTTGTATATGCCAAGGTCTCAAGGTGTTTCCATAGCTAAAAAATTAATGGATTAAGATCAGGAGATCCAGCAGGCCAATTCACTAGACCTCCCCAATCCAGAGCCCAGAGTATGTGTTGGCTGTGTATTCCTGTACGATACGTTGAAAATGAGGTGGTGATGCATCGTGCATTCATGGCATTGCTGGCAATCGAAGAGGGGCACGTCCTCCAGCTAGTGTTGCCCACGAGACGGCCTTAATCTTGTCCCGTGGGAAACACTGCTAGTAGAGTAGGTAAAATGTCTGACAAGAAATTGCGATAAACAACGCCGGTTAGTCTGTTTGGGAGAATCGACGGTTCAACTACCTTTCACTGACGATGCCTGCCCAGAAATTGATGGAAAAGCGTTGTAGATGACGTCTTTCCGACACTCATGAGCCCAAACGTGTGTATTATGATAATTGAATATGCCATCCCTCGTGAAACGAGCTTCGTCGGTAAATAAAATTAGTGATGTGAACTACGGATCTTCAGCACATAGTCAAGGAAGCCATTGACAGAACTCTCTGGCGGGACGATCGACAGGTCGGAGAGACCGTTCATCTCTTGATCATGCCCGAAGCATTGATATAGGTATTCTAACATTCAATGGACAGGACTGGGAGAGAGACAGAGTAAACATGCTGTTAGGATGGCTGGCCCGGACTTTGACCCACGGATCTCGATTACTCGGAACTTTGTATGGTTGTGTTTACGTTAATGTTATTCTGTATGCTCTCATACTATTGTCCATATCCATACCAAACTTGGCATTTAACTACTGGTGCAGGTCATGGAGGTACTCCGGGCACCGCAGTAGTCAATGTTGCCAACCAACTTCGTAAATTTAATATTTCAAATTCCTCTCTCACATTGGACGTATATGTACCAAATTAGGCATTTAGATACTGGGACAGGTCGTAGAGGTACCAGGCACTGCAGTTGTCAGTGTATCCAACCAATTTAAAAGCTGTCCCAACTGTCACTGTTGCCAACAGATTATATTCACCCGGCACCAGAGGGCGTGTGTATCAGTTAGTAGCTTAATACTGTTTGTAAGTGAAAGATTAAAAAAATGATGTATATTTGTAAAAAGGGATGGTGCCTTTCAGGAGTATTTGCATAAAAGGGGATGGCGCCTTTCTCTCTCAAAGAACTACCCTTTCCATGTGTGTTTGGAAATCGCACAATTGACAACAACTGGCATACTAATACATTCCTGAAATACTAAAAATAATATCGTGACGTCTAGTCTGTATTTCCGAAGATGTGCATGCCAATATCTTTATTCCCTTTTCCAATGTTAAATGAGTACTGAATAACGTTTGTATATTTCTGAAGAAAGCTGTTGTCTCAAAATAAAGAAGATTTATGTTTCCCCATATTTAAAGTGTCTAGCACTGCGATATTAGTCATGATAAACTTCAAGCAATATAATATAATAATAATAATAAAAAAAGAGTTAAGTAAAAATTGACGATATTTCTTTTTCTTTATTAATCTATGACGTAAATGCATAACATTGAATTCTCAATTAAGATGTAGATGATATACGCTATACAATTGACAAGTTTTCATTTATTGAAACGAAATGCAAGTAGAAATTCAGACTACACATAACTTTACATGTTCTCGCAGTATATTTCCTCTTTTCTGTTTTGAAACATAATAGGCATATAAATTCTTGAAAAGTGAATGATTGTTCGAAAAATCGTCCATTCTATTGTATAAACAGGATGCAAATTCGGAGATGCATTTCTATGCAATCCAGACACTCGGACACTCATATCGAAAAGTATATCAGTTGTCAAGCAGTTATTGATTAGTTACAATGTTTAAAAACAATTCACAATCTATAGAATTTTCGAAACAGCCGCTAAGAAACAAGTCATAATTATAACTATGCATTGAAATAGCATTTGCCAAATCATGTAAATAAAAGATTCAAACGATACATTATTTAAACTCACGACAATCGCCGAGTCTTTCGAAAAAGAGAGGTTGCTGGGCAGCGAAAGAAACATTTGCGTCAACAAAAAAAATAGAACGTTTCATGACTACAAAATATCATTTCTCTTAATTTCATCGAAGTATAAGAAAACAGAAATATAAGAAAATAAATCTTCCTTCGTTTTATCCAAGACTAACAAAAGATGGTTAAATTAGCTAAATGTGTTAATCCATTTCATGTAATTGCAATGACTTTTCAATAATTTCTTTTGATTTTAAGGAAGCTGCTGATACACTGTTGACGACATTGAACAAATGCACATTTCCAAACGCACAATGCTCTAATTGTGCCATACTTATCCATCACAAGAAACTATTAAAACTACGTACTATGACCGAGAACATTGGAAGTTATTGCATGATCTCAAAAGAGAATAATCTATGACTTATATACAACAAGCTTTACTACATCTCAAATATCAGCCCGTTCGTCTGCTAAATATATATATAAATCACAGCTATATTCAATCCACTAGTGGATGAGACCTCTCCCCGAAGGGAGGAGTTGGTCTACTGCTCCCACGCTGACCAGACGGGTTGGGAGAGGAGAGTCGAAGCTCTCACTGTGATCGCCACTGTCTTTCATGCACAGCAGCTTTCCAATTGTTCTCACGATGCTGGGTCAACACCGAAATGTTTGAGCCCCACCGGGAATCGAATCGAACCTCGCACTGAAGTCGAGCGCGCTACCGACTAGGCTACGCAGGATATATATATATATATATATGTTCTTATTTATGTTTTGCCTCTCTAGCCATTCTGTTTCTTCTTCAATTCTCACGTATACAGCTCACTCTTGAAGTGTCATAGAACCATCTACGTTTTGTTGGAAGGCATACGTTATGTAAAACCAAATCTATTCAGTTGTCTGCTTCTTCTTTAAAATTTCAAATTTGGTACTTAGAACGTTTGGCATTTGCACTCTTAAATTGAAAGACTGATTCTGTGGCAAATAAAATGTTAGACAAAGCTTGTAAATAGTAATCGAAATGTCTTATTTGTGTTGAGTATGTGTTTAACTTGTAAAGTTGTTAATGTTAATTATGAAGAATGAATATTGTGCTGTTTAGAAAAGAAAAAAAAAGAGCCGTGACGTTAGGACATATGTTTTAACTTAGTGTTAATACAGATTAACAGCAGTTGTGAGGAAGATTGAATTAGAATAAACGTGTGGAAAAGGAAAAGGGATGTATTGGAACAAATAAAAACACAGCCCACATCAAAACTGAAAGTTAAAAAGTGGTTATCCAGTTTCAAGTACAGTATATGGAAAGTATTATCAGTGCGAATATGAACAGTGGAATAGAATATGTGGACACACAAAGGAGTTGAGGTGACTACATATTTTGTCTGGTGTTTTATGTAGCGGAAACATGGACTCTACAAAAGAGTGATGAAATAAAATTGAAAAAGCGTTAGAAATGTAGACCAAGAAAAGAATGAGAAAAATATGCGCCAAAAGCAATTTAGCTAATGATCAAGTACTGAAGAGAGTAAACAGGATATGACCAAAACTGGAGGCAATAAAGAAGAGAAAAAACTGGTTAGGACATTTGTTAGACAGAAATTGTATACTGAAGTATGCAGTTTAGTACATGGTGAAAAAGGATGATGATGATCAATGGAACTTCTCGAAAATGATTGATGGTGATGATAATGATGATGAGTGTTCTGCTCGGAGGCAGGTTTATGGCTCAAAGGTTGGCAAGTTGTCCGCCATCAGATGATATCCTACCTAAGAACGAGACCTACAATTTAAAGTGGGCTTAGTGTACCCCACCGGGTGCCGAAACCTGGACCCCTTATTTACACAGCAGCGCGCGCCTACCCACTGTCATGCAAGCGCAAAAGAACGAATTTAGAACAAAATTCTCCCCGATAAAATCCATCCTGCAACACGTGTAGGACAAAATCCACGTTGCGAAAAATCTTTCCCTGACATCGTCTCGTGCCAACACTAACAAAATCCTCCTTGGCAAAATCTCCTGTAGAAATAAGCTCCTTGAAGGATTAAGGGGGAAAAAAACTTTTATGAAAAGAAAACAATCTGTTGTGCAATACAGAGGTAGTAGTAGCACGAATAGCATAGATATAACAAAATGTTTGTGGAAGAAATAATTTTACTTGAATTCGGATATAAAAGAATGTACGTGCTTTACGTATGCAAACATCGCTTTGGTGGACTTTATTTTGCATGGGCTATTTTAGTAACTTTGGTCACTCACGATTATATGAGTGCAATGCTTGTTAAAAATCCACAAACATCCATGCCCCAGGCGGGTTTCTAACCCGCAATCTCTGAGACGCTGGCCTAACTGCTCAGACAACACGAGGCTACCTCGGTTGGCATACATACATACATCACCTATTCCAAACAATCGTAAAGGTAGACTAATGTAAGAATGGTAAGGTAGACTAATATAGTAATAATAATATATATTACTTTTGTGTATTAAGATGGTAACGTCATTGGTTCTCAATTTATCCTCTACGTTTTCGAATATTTCTGAATTTATTTAAAAATCATGACAACCATAGGCAATGAAAATCAAATTAACATCAATCTCAGATAACATGCTCAACAAAACCTCAACAAACTTATATATTAAGTTATGAGCTATCACTAGGCCTGGTAAATAAATTTTTCAAGCATTATAAAAAGTTTAAAAATTATAATTTGGAAGCACACGAATTGAAAGAAAACTATTTTCCTTTTTTTTAAAAAAAAGAAAGAAATAAATCAGCTGCAAAAATGAGGAATGCATTTTCTTTAAAGAAACGGAAATAGTAAAATGTAAGAAATAACGTGAAGAAACCAAGTAGTGGAACTTATTTACCAAGACGCTTGAATTCAACTGCAACCTCTAACCACAGGCAATTAACTCCATACCATATACTATAATTGCACGTCACCTTCGAAGAGAAATATTCTGGAATCCCACAGAATTGACCATACCTGAACATTCAAGAAACACGTCGATTTAGTTTCTGCCCAATCAGTTAAATATTCAGGTACATTTTTAATGCTTTTTAATAAGAGAAACTGAGTCAAGTTTACAATTGCGATTTAGTATTACACAATGACAGAATACTTTGCAGTTATAATTCGTATTATGCCACTATATTATACAATACCTAAAATATAAGCTCCAACCTCACGTAACAATAAATTTCAAATAAGAATTAACTTCTAACATATCAGCATTGTTAGGGGCTCCATAATCTAGTGGTCAGAGCGTTGGACTCTTGTACGCATGGTCCCGGGTTCAGTTCCCGAGTCCCACTTTTCGGCGTTCACCCAGCGTCGTGAGGAAAACTGGAGTTACGTGAATAAAGACGTAACGGCCGCTCGGTCTAGAAAGCCCCTAATACACCTGTTTGTGGCCAGGTGGCGCGCAATACTGACGCAGTTCACGAGTGGACGCAGTTCTAC
>JAGDQP010011496.1:36029-47077 GCA_022664845.1 Lepisma saccharinum
GGGGGGATTTTGTGTTATGTGCATCTTTTGTCGACCTTGTCCTTCGAATGCACTATCAAGGGGGTTTTGTCTGGGAATCAGCCAACGATCGGAATTCGTGGAGACTGCTCAACTTGCCTTTCAGGACCTGCCAGTTTCGACAGAACACTAATAATGCTACAGTATTTTGATACAATATAGTAAGTAAGGTATCAACTGAGAATTTTAGGAACAATCCTGGATATTAAGTTCCGAAAGCACCCAGAACATTAGTTTTTTTTTTTTTTTTAATTTTCACTGGCATTTCTAATCTGTTGTACTAAGTTCGAAACCTGGTTAAAGCTACAAAAAGGTGACGTTCTGCGCAAGGACAGAATTTACTGAAAGGAATATGAATCTTGGTTGCGTTCGAAAACACCACAATAGCATTGCATAAAGTAATATGAAGGAAGATGTCTTGACCAATGTTGAAAATACGAAAAAATCGTTCGATCAATAAAGTAAAAAAAGGGGGCAAGCAGGGTGACTTATCTAGATCGTGGGTCTGGATAGTGGATAGACTTATCAAAGAACAATTCCATACAAGTTATTTGGCTGGCTATAAGAAAACACTAAAAAAAAAATCTGGGACATGTGAACAAAACAATATGTCATTCAATTGAAAGGAAACTTTTAATACGAGTAAGTGAGAAATAATGAGATTCCCTATCGGATGTTGAGTGTCTATATTTAGTTGCATGACTAACTGCTCTGCTGTCAATGCAACGAATGCAGCTTAACTGGTTCTACAGGAGTTGAAAACATTTTAAGTGTTTCCAACTCGAATTAACAATTAGCGAACAAGAGAAAATTAGTCTCTCTTTTGTTTCGCATTAAAAAAAAAAGTCTTTGTTCAAGAATCAATGTAGAATTTTGGCCGATCTATGTGGCTTTCGTAGAGAGAGTTGCGTTTCCACC
The DNA here is from genome assembly GCA_022664845.1 of Lepisma saccharinum. NCBI lineage: Eukaryota > Metazoa > Arthropoda > Insecta > Zygentoma > Lepismatidae > Lepisma > Lepisma saccharinum. Next base: position 36,966 of record JAGDQP010011496.1, read on the forward strand.
ACAGCGACTCCTCATCGCTATTTAATGTGTTTTTCGATACCTAAATAAGCTACTTTTTACATTCAATTACTGTACGTCCTTAATTGGCATAATGATGTTGACCCCGACTGAAATTGGGAGGCCTCATCGGGGAACGAACTTTGGTCCACAATCGTGAAAGCCAGAGGTTAACTAACCACTTAACGAAGCAGAAACTCATTGAAGACTCGTACATTAACGGTCTACGTCTTAATCAGATATGTAAGGTTATATTCGTCCACAATTGAATACTTTTAAAATAGAGAGAGATCGCGTTGTGCCTTCTCACGAAAGGATACGAATAACTGTTACAGCCCAGTGTTATGTTAATTTCCTAGTTTCTTTACCACTATTGTACTGATTACGAACTGGAGGATGTTCGCTGCCTCTGCACCCTTAATTCCGTTTATATGTATGCTTATTCCAAAGTGTGGAGATGACAACCGAATTTATTATCATATTTTGGACAATCTTGGATGGCAGTTAATAGAATTAGTTGTGACGGAGAGAATCCATTTTGACTGATTACATGTACCGTTGGGGACAAGAAGAACTGGACAGTACATGCTCCAAAGCCATTATAAACAAATGAACTGTAACTTGATTGTACTTACAATCCTAAATATATACTCCTTAAATAATTAAACCTTTTTGCAAATAACAGACCCCTTAAGTCAACAATTCTTTGTTGACCCCTGCTGTACCCCACTCCGCGTGCAGAAATAAACTACATCACACTGCAATTGGTAAGCATGAATTAATTATTCAGCAGCACATATTCTTATATTGTGTAACAAAAGATATAACTGGAAATTACAACATTAATGGTTAAATCATGACAATCTTGGTTTGGGGCTTCAAGGATGCGCGGGCTGTAGGTTAAGAATCATTGCCCTAACATTATGGTTCGGAGAGAACACGGATGAATCTTCATTTTGTCCACGATTGTACCCTAGAAATTGGACACAAAATTATCAATACTGTTTCAATACCAATACTTTTTCCCCCTTAGATATGAGTTGGCACTACTGATCGTAATGAGAAATAATACCGGTGGGTAACTAACTCAGTAACCTAGTGCGAAGCCTACTTCACCTGCCCACATCCCAACAGGTTTACCTGACGTCAGTTCCGGTCTAGGATTTAATCTTTAAAAAAAATAAAAGCGTTTATCACAACCTCCCCCGCCTACGTGATTTTTCGTGGCAAGGCGAACCACGGAGGCAAGGCCCAGCCGAAAGGCAATGCGGAGAGTGAACGAAAGAGATGGATCATTACTACAAGAGAAATTGTAATCTCTTCAACCAGTTGGTGCAGTATATTATATGACTCTTTCTCTCTCACACACACACACACACACACACTCCTGCGTCTTGTCTGCTGTTTTAACGACAATCCCCTCAGGGATTTCCTTCTGTTGCAACATAACGCAACCACGTGTATTGCTTCGAGAGAGTTTGCCCCTTAGGCAACACCACCTTACAATACTGTCATTGCCGACTTCAATAATAATGTAAAGTATTTGCCCTACATATTCAGGTGGATGGATAATTTTAAAAGGAGTCTGAAACAAAAGAAACAGGGTTATAAAACATTGCGTTGATGCAAGCATTTTGTTTTGTTCGGTGTGTTGGCTCGAAAATTAGCTCTGAGCATTAATGTTTAATGTACTTTGGTCAGCTTTGTTTGATACTCTGGCAGTTAGTTTGGTTGTGTTAAATTGTTCTTTGCTTTATACAGCTATAAACTCAAAACTGGCTTTTAGTGAAGAATTCTTACAGTGGATGAGCGTGTGTACTGTCTGGGAAGGAATAAAGTACCATCTGAGAAAATACAAGTGTTAATCCAAAGGAAAAGAAAAAATGTGAGCAAAGGTAACTAAAGAGAGAATGATCAATGCTTGAACAACATAGATTATTTGGAATATATACAAATACGAGCTGGCTCTTTCCGGTAGCTTTTATCAGCCGGTACCCCAAGAGTCATAGTCCTACTGAGTGAAGGTGAATCTGTGATTGGCGGACATGTTGAACGATTTCTTCGCTGCGGAAACTGAATAGGAATACCCAAACAACTTGTGTGAAGCAAACTATGTCAACATTGGTAAAATAACTTCAGATACACAAAAAGTATTTAGGAAGGCATTTAGTTTCCTATTTTATGCCAAAGTAGAAATCTGAGTGTGACATGAACATCTCTAAAAGCAACCAAAAAACTCCGGAAAATACTGAACAGACAGCGCTCTTTGACAAACGTAGCCGTGAAAATGTTGAAGAAACTTCACGTATTTCATGAAGACCATTGGTGAACCACTTGGGACACTGCTTCAGAACTTAACATTAGTCATGGTTCAGTTTTGATTAACTGAGAAATCGAGAAGAATCGCCGCCAAATCCCTGATAAATAAGAAAAACGAAAATAATATAATTCCCATTTCTCACCCTTCCTGTTTTAGTGATTTGACCCTCTGCGAACTTTACATCTTCCCTAGAACGAACACTAAACTCAACGATGAGTTCTCATATGTTACGAGAAGATGTTACATTTCAAACAAATTCATAGCTCCTATTTCCTAACACCTTCGCGTAGGGAATATCTGAGATACCTTTGGTTTTTGTAGCTCCGAAAGAAGTGGTTTGAAACAGGAGAGACACCAGATGATAACTACCAACTTCCACTGTTAATTTGGTGCATTGTCCTCTATAGGGTTGCTGAAAGTAAGTAGGCAATATGAGAACAGAGAGCTTTTTTTATGTTTCCAACCCCCTCCCAACCGGTTATGATCTTGAAGAATTGTAGATGGTGAAGATGATAGACGAAGCAAGAGAAATAGGGAACCTGAACGGTTAGTTTATTTACACTTTAGTACCATTATATACATACGGTACATCACGCTGTGTTTTCCGGGTAAAAGAAAATTACTAAATTTACAGAATGATGATGGTTGGTCCCTTCACGGAAGGAAGTAAAGTTGGTCTCCGCGCGATTGTTCTAGTAGTTTGGAACAACTTTTGATGTGGCGGCGACGTTGGAAAGGGTGATATTTGCTTGGGAACGATCTGTGAAGAAGAGCGTAAGATTTTGCTGAACAGCTTGAAGAACGAGTGTTTGCAGAAGGTGTTGATGTTACGAAAAAATCGCTGAAGTCTGTTGCAACAACTCTAAAGGGAACTACGTTGAGGAGGACAGTGGCAGTTAAAATGACAAGCTAGTCTGTCACTTTGTGTACAGCAACTTCGGAAAAGTTTTCATACCACCTCGTTCCAGCTTCCAAGTTTATGGGAAGTATTATGCAGGAAAAAAGTTGAAAGTAATAGTGAAAGAGACATCTATGAAGAATCACAGTTCCTTCTAACCATTTAAAAGAGAGACCGGCTGGGATTTTGGTATATGCAGTATTGCGTTGAATCAGGGCAAATTTGGGCACTGCAAAAGAGTGGTGAAGCAATATTGAATATCTTCGATATAAGGACTTGGAAGAGAGACAAGAAAAAAATCAACCGGAGACAAAACTTAATAAGGAAGTACTGTTGGAGACAGTTAAGTGCAGAAAACTAGTTTCGTAGACAGAAGGGAAATAGGGAAATGAAGACAAAAGAAAATTGAGAATTTTGCATGAATGGGGAGAACTGGCTACCAGTGTACTAGGGAAACTTGTAGATCTAACTGACGAACACAAAATACTCCGAAGTTGGAATTTTATTCTTTGATTGCCACCTGAACTTAGTTTTTTCCGTGCTTCGAAGAGTCTGTTCTGGGTGTTCTTGGAAGGAACCTGAGAAAACAGTCTTGGCAGTACTTACTCATGCTGAAATTCGAATGTTAGATTGTAATACAAGAGCGTAACGTGTATTACACCAAAATCCAATAAACTTTGGTAATACAGAAGCAACCCGAAAGTTATAAGTGCTTAATTCCTTTAGTATACCGTGTGAAGACGGTAACGAGTGTTCGGTTTTCCGGGGAGGGAGGCATGCGAGAGATTTTTTTTTTTTACTGGCGCCTGAGGAATTCATTCACTGTTGTTGATTCCGAATATTATTCCACCCAGGGAATCTTGGTAATTCTGTGCAAACAGGTAGAAGCTGAAAACTTACAAGGAGCCACTAATTTTAGGATTCCCCTCTGTCTTAATTTACAACAAATCGAGCACTGCTGTAAGTGTATGAATCAACAGACTTGCTGTCTATCCAGCGAGTAATCAGCAATCACTAACTGCCAAATTGCTCAGCCAGGATTCTTGATAGAAAGGAAAATCAATATATCTTGTTGTAAATCTATATTTCAAACGAATGTAATACTGATGAACTTTGGTTGGAAATAAGTTTACTATTGGAACTGACTACCATTACCCACCACCTGAACTTGAAGTTTGTGCTTGTGCAAGGTCTACTACTAATAAATAAAAACATAAGAAACTTCTCCAAAAAAATAAAAATCTGAGTGAATTTACAGTTAATTTGGAACAATTGTTGAAGTGTTAGAATCTCCATAATATCACTGCTCTAAAACTGTGCGGCTATTTTAGATCAGCAGTTTCAGCACATATATAAGTTCATCCTTATAATAAATACTTTATATGTAATCGATTTAGTATATAAATGCTAGTTAAAGGGAAACTTTTTTTTTTTTTAGATTGTCATTTGGAACTTTAACAAGGGGATCACTAGCTTAATGTCAATCATTACCGGGTGTCCCAGAAATCCCGATACCATTGAAAACACTCGTCAATCGGAAATTTTCTGGTATAAAAGAGTGCTGTCTGTTGCAAATTAATGTATACCTCTGAAAGTTCTGTGCCACGTACTTAATGTATGAAAAACTGAGTGAACACTTCTCTGCGAGATGAAGCTGTTGTGGGCATATCAACCCCTGGCCCCCCACGCTTTCCTAATACCACTACGTTGGATTTTTTCTGTGTGGGGGGGGGGGTACATCAATGATTATATATACCAAACCCCTGTACAAGGTATTTCTACCCTTGGTGTAAGGATAATGGACGTGATCCAAACTGTTTGTTATGCTAGAGCCTCTATATGCAGAAGTGGAGTATCGTCCTGTGGACAACCAAAGAGACCCACGGACGAGCAAAGAAATATCACATTTGTAGCATAATTTGCAAAGGATCGTAATGCTCTGTCATATGGTTTCATAGTTTATAATGGTATCAGGACTTTTGGGATACTCTGTATATCTGAATAATGCTTTCATACTTTCTGTGCTCAAGCTAATTCCCTAAATACTAAATAGTACTTTCCATTATAGTACCGTACCAAATGAAATACTGCTTGTAAATGTTATTTTTAGCTTTTCCGCACTCAGATGCCAAACAATGTTTCTTCCAGGGAATTATTGTAGGGATTATTAACACCAATACAGATGGAAAAAAAATCCATTAGAAAAAGTATCTATAGACCTGCGCATCGGCTTATGCGCAGGCTTTACATATTCACCAGTCACCACCACAGTTTAATGAAATCTGTTTATCACTACCTGCTTCAGTTTGAAGCGCTAGTACAAAGTCTTAAAATGGAACAATTTGATCCAATGAAAATTTATGCATGTGTAGTTAACAAGATTAAAAGCAAACAGCGAACCATATAAATTGTGAAGTGGATGTTGCCGATTTCAGCTTTGAAATCAGTACCTCTTCACCTTTTTTTTTTTTTTTAATGCGTTATGAGGAAAGAACTTTATAGAGAGGACCAAACAAACTTTGGTCCCGTAAATAAATATAAAAAAAAAAGTTATCAGAACTTACGTTCAACATAATCACGAATTTTATTAGTTTGGTTACCTACTTTTACGTGAGTGGAGGGGAGAAAGGGGGCAAGGTCCTTGCTTACTCGACTCAATCGAAGACATTAAAAACAAACACACACACACACACAAAAAAAGGAGACACACTTTTCCAAATCATTTCGCGTGTTTTTATTACAACTTTTTTTTTTTAATAGTACACTATAGGAAAAAAAAATATGATCTAAAAAGTGAATCCTAAACCTTCGTTCGTTTTCTCGTCCTCCTTTCTTAACAGCAATAATACCAACAACATTACTCCTTTTCTGGTGCTCATATTACTCGTTCGTTGCCCATTAAATCATGGTAGTACACGAAAACAGTCTTTAGAGTTATTTAGTGTCACGTGTAGTAAAAGAATAAATCTTTTTTTCTGATCTCTGCTTTACATCAGTTCTTATACTGGAACCTGTTTTCTGCTCTGCGAACCACACACCACCACGACTTTACATGGAAGAAACGAAGGAAAGGAAGAAAAAAAAAAGAATCCAAGAAAAAAAAAGACATCAAATGTAGTTATTTTTTTCCTTAGGGAAAGTTTTTTAAGTTGTGAAATAAGTACACCAAAATGACCTTTTGACACTTCAAAATTACTGAGCTTGAGTGATAATGCCAAAACATATTTTGGCAGGGTTGCCAGTGTCAATAAGTTGTAACCCTTTTTTGTTTGTTTGCTTTCTGTCCATTTCCGGAATTAAGACATAAATTGTGTGTGTGTGTGTGCGCGTGCGTGAGGGAGAGAGAATATATTATCTGAAATTATATCGTGACATTAATTTTAGTAGCAGAGGTTTAATGTTGTAAATGCACCTATTTTCTTGTTCGGTAGCTTGTACAATACCTGACATAAACCTGAAGAAACATGGGATTATGTGGTGCATCTTAGACACATAAATCTATTATATACATGGTGATAGATTAATCAGTGCATATAACTTGGGAGACCGCCCCGTTAGTCTAGTGGTTAGCGTTGCTGACTAGGGATTGAGGAGTCCCACATTTTTTCCAAGGCGTGTGGGTCTGGAACGGTGTCGACCCCAACATCTTGATTCAATTGGGAAGCTGCTATCAATAAAAGATAGTGGCGATCATAGTGTGTGTATGTCTCGTCTCCCAACCCGTCTGGTCAGCGTGGGAGCAGTAGACCAATCTCCTCCCTCCGGGAAAAGGCCTCATCTAGTAGTGGATCGAATATGGTTGTGATTTATTTTATTATTATTTATAATTTGGGAGTGACCGAGTGAGTTCCTGAGTTCCAAATATAAGAATATAGTTCGTATGAATGCACGTGGAAAAATGAATACTTCCGGAGCTATAGGCTTTCGAAAACCTAAAAAATGAGTTTGTGTTTCATATTTCCTACCGTAGAACTGATGCGGCATGACATCGTCAAAGAAGTTAAACCTGATCTGTCCAAAAATGGATTTTCCAAAATTGTGGAATGGGTGCGTAAGAGATTCGCTAAAACTGTGCGAATACGAATGTGTTTGAATAAGCATAAAGAGTGTGCCAGTTATCAACCATGATTCCTTTCAGGCAAGTCAATATCTCAAACACATTTGATACAGCAACGTATTTTTTGTTAATGTGCGTGGTTGCATAACAAGCGATATTAAGTATTACTGAAATGTAACGAATATTGGGTTACTTTGCTTCAAATTAGTGTAATTGCGTATCGGTTACCAGAGACTATGTACCGTATATGTGAACAGCTGCAGTGTATGTGGTACTAAGCTTCAGAGCACTACTTGCAGGATTTCGAGTTAGAATCCGGGTTGGAGTATAGGTATTTGTGAACTTTTAAAATTGAACAGCTTATGAATCTAAACCGACTGGAGCCATTAGTTACTAAAATAAGTTTGCTAAGTTTTTTGTAGGGTAATTGTAGAGAAACAAACACGTGTGTTTATAAACTCAGTCAACATCAGCAATATCTTGAATGCGTCTATGTGAATGATTATGCATTGGTACGGTTGGTTTGTATAAACTTAAAATGTTGATCTGCCTGAATCTTGAAGGAGGCAATTCCGGCGAAAGGTTTATGTGGTTTCCTCAGTAATAAGACAAATCTCGTGCGAGTGCTTAGAAGTAGTGGAATACCGCTAATCTCCCAATCCTTTTCTTAGGAATTTTCTGAAAAAATCACTTCGATAATCATGTATCAAAATAACTTTCTTATTTGTTTAGCAAACTGGAAATACAGGATGGAGGCCATTTTATATAAAAGAAACAACAAAGGTAGTATTTTAGAGGAAATGAATCTGCCCTGGCCTTATTTAATCAATCATCCCAGCATTTGCCTGGTGCAATCAAGGGAAACCAATGAAAGTTTGGTCAAGATGAGCGGCCGGCGGGCACCAACCCTTGATCTTCGATTCGGAAGCCAAGCTCCCAACTGACAGTGAGCTAAGACCGCTTGAGAACTAGTATGCAGATCAGTATTCCATTCAGGGGAAACAAGGTATATTAATCCCCTGAGCTCGAGAAAATTCATATTCTCCGAAAATAAATACGAGGAGGGACCCAAAAGAAACCGGAATCGTTATATGGTGGGTGGATCCATTGTAGTACGTGCTTCCGCCACTAGACGTCTCTTACTAGGATCCATCTGCATCAGTCTACCGACCGACCAGCGTTGTTGAGTGAAGTCGTGATGCTACGGTTTTTTATTTTAAGTGCGTTTCGCTTGTTCGGCGATTTTTGAGGTCTCAAAAGTCGAAACAACGCGTGAGGCTATGAAATTCTGCTCAGGGCGACCCTCGACCACCCTAACGGACGAAAACATCGATAGAATTCGTGAACTGATTATTGAAGACCATCGCAGAACAACTGACAAACTAGTTGATTTGTTTGGTGCGTCCTGGAGATCCTGCCAACAGAGTTTGAGCAAGGAATTGCAAATGAAAAGAGTTACAGCTAAATTATGCCTCACCAGCACACAAAACCTTGATCATGAAAACATCTTTAACCAAAAACAACATGGTTCAGCTTTTCCACCCGCCATATTCACTCGATCTTGCTCCGATTGACTTCGTTTTATTCCCCCAAACGAAAACAACCTTCAAAAGAAAAAGTTTTGCCGACCTGGAAGAGAGAAACAAACGAGCCATTAAAACGTTGGCCCTTGGCAAGAGTTTCACAGCCTCTTCGAAAATGAATACACAAATTTTGATTACAAAATTCCTGTTTCTTTTGGGTCACTCCTCGTATTTCCGAGGAGGATTCTCTGAAGAAAAAGAAACAAATGTTCACCAAACATGGTCTATTATATTAAGATTGATGGTGGGCAAATTTCCGAATATGACTGTTAAAGCATAGCCACAAAAGTACCAGAAAATTCTCGTTTGGCAACACTGTTTTATAAACGAAATGGATCTGTCTGACTTTATATAAACTGCAATGTAGAAGGAAAAGGGTTGCTGTGTTAGATAAAAATTAGTTACCTGCGGAAGGCGTGATCGGGCAGTGCTTTCTCATACCCATAACTCAGCAGCCGACTTCGTAAATAAAGGTCAAAGGTCGGCTACTATTGACGTCAAGTAAGACTTGTTAAAGCACACTCGATAACTGGAAGAACAACTTTTGGCAGTTAATAAGAGTATGGTTTAGTGTATTCCAACTTCAACCAAGAACTCAAAAAACGTGAAGGATTTAATTAAAGGTATCTGAGAAAGAAGACTAGTTTCATAAGTCATGAAATGGCGTTTCCAGATTAGAGCTTAGAAAAAAAGAATCACCCTTGAGTTTCACTAGTCACAGAAGAAATTATAATTTTTTGGTAAACATGTTTTACAAAATTACTAAAATGTTAATCGTGCTATCAAATGCTGTGAATGAAGCTACCACTAAGCACATAGTTCTTTAGGTTTTCAGGCCAGTAAGGGGAATATTCGTCGCTGGTAAAGGAGAGACTTTGCTCTTTGTCTTATCAGTGAGTACCGGGTTCGATTCTTATGAAAACATCAAATGTTTTGTAATGCACTTTATATTGGAGGTCCCATCCTTAGGACAGGATCTTAATGAGAAGCTAATGAATGACAACTGACAATCAACTCACCTTCTGCTTCCAGCCAGAACATCAATCATAATCACCACAGACAATATATCTTAGGAACTGTGTGTGCGAACATTACCAGATCCAACACTGTGCAGCGCATTTAAAACGCCGAGAAAATAGTTGAATGGGGTATTTTGAAAAGACATTAACATGGTAATGACCGGTTGTGAAGTTAGAAACTCACTATTTTGTTTCCCCTGTCTCGTATTTGGTGGTAATAAATAGGTCGTCGACAAAA
>JAGDQP010011497.1:0-15051 GCA_022664845.1 Lepisma saccharinum
AACAGCCACATAAAAACTATTATAAATGAAGCTTTTAAAATTCTAGCATTTGTAATAAGAATGGGAAGAAAATTTAACGTTTCTACATTAAAGAAAATATACTATGCTTTATGTTTATTTCTGATCTGTTATTTTTTAGGAAAATAATTCAAAATGGCTTAGACTGCACAAACTTGGTATCATTGTTACAGTTTCGTATCCCGTCATGAAAAACTCGCGTAGACAATACTGGTCTCTTCCACTGCAAAAAGGCAAGGATAATATAATTATGAAATCACCAGTCTGGAGAATATGTAACTACCTATTATGAAATGCGTAGAACTTCCATCGAATTGGATATATGTGATCTGTCTTCGTCTTCGAACGCATTTAGAAATATTGTAATAAAAATGTCTGTAAATGAGCATTTTAAATATCGACACTCTTATTGGATTACGAAGCTTGTTGTGTTGACAATAAATATATAAATAAAATAAAATATAGAAAATACATATAAAAATTTTATTTTTGTTTTCTATCTTGCATAGTATAATTTTCTCCGGCTAGGGGGGGGGGCGAGCGCCCCCCCCCTTGCCCCCCATATGGGCGCCCTTGATGCCTCCTATATGCTGTTCAGGAAGGAGAAAAAAGTATGGGCAAGTTTATACAATTATCACATTTGATCGACCGCTTTACGCCAAAGCTTCTGAGATGGTTTTGAGCGCTCCTCCAGAAAGTCTCCTGAGAAAACTTGTCATTCGCCTTGGAGGATTTCATTTGCTTTTATCATTCTTGAGCTCAATAGGACATGTCATATCTGAAAGTGGTTTAGAAGAAGTGTGGGGTACAGTATATGCTAAGAATAGCGTAGTTCGTATGGTGAGTGGCAAGGCTTATGCAAGAGCTCTTTACATGACTGAGGAAGCTCTCATTATGCTTTTGCTGCAGATACACTACACTTCCTCAACTAACGAAGAGTTAAAGACCAGTTACAAGTCTCTTGTGGAGAGCGGTACTCCCTACTGTGAGACTCTGGAATCTCTACCAGTGAAGAACTTCGTTAACAATCTGGAAGAACTACTGGAAACTACAAGAGAATCTGGCCGTACTCAACGCTTGTTGATTCAGTTCATTGATATGGTAGATGTTGTTTGTATGTTTGTAAGAGCAGAGAGAAGTGGAGACTGGTACTTGCATCTGCACTGCGTTCAGCTCATGCTTCCATATCTTCACGCTGACGGTCACCATAATTACGCAAAGTCAGCTCACATCTACCTGAAGGGAATGCTTAAACTTCATTCTACTTTGCCCGAGGATGAATTAAAAAAGTTTGTAAAGCAAGGTTATTTAACCATTAGGCGTAGTGAGAAGTTTTGGTGCGGAATTTGGAGTGATCTAGCAATTGAATAAGTTTTGATGAGAGCTATGAAGAGTATCGGTTGCCTGACACTTGGCCGAGGGATATCACCTTCCACTATTGCTACATGTGTTCACTCTATGTCTGCATCCTCAAGAATAGTGGAAGCAGTAGAGGAATTCACTTGTGTAGTGGCCACCTCATCGGAACAGCATGTCGAGTTGCGACAGTCTCGTCAAAATCGCGACGCCAGAGATGTTCTGTGCTTCATCGACTGGTTCTGGGAACATAATTCATTCAAAACAACATCTCAACTTTCATCTCTATCCACCAGTGTGATGGGTGACGAAAATGTAAATTGTGATAAAGCACTAGAAGCTGGTATCGCTGCAATCAAGGAGTTAGAAGGGAAGTCATTCAGTGATATTCATCTTCAACGGAAGTCATTCAATAATATTCATCTTCAACGGAAGTCAGTAGTAAAGTCTCTTGCTAGTGTAACAAGATCAGTGACAGTACGTAGTGATTCAGTCTGTGTAAACCCCAACCAGCTTCTTCACCACATGGTATGCACAGTCAGAACTGAAGAACAACTGCGTGAGATTTTTAAATTTGAACTTTCAGCGTACCCTCCCTCCCTTTTTGAGGAAGGGTACAAAGTTATCTATAGTGCCAATTTTGTCATCAATGCCAACCCAGTCAAAAGGAAGCAGTACCTCAACACAGGGTGGTGATCTCCATCGTCTTGTATGGCAACGTCCATCGACCTTTCAAACAATATGCCAGCAATATTCAGCATACGTCGTTGCACACTATGGACAAACCATTGTCATATTTGATGGATATGGTAGAGGACCGAGCACAAGAGAAGAAGAACATCTGCGTCGATCATGGAAAGGTTGCCACGTTGACGTAGCAGTAGAAGGTTGTATCAAAGTCACTCTAGGCTGAATTTCTCTCAAACAGCAACAACAAAATGAGACTCATCTACCTCTTAAGCAGTCACTTGCAGGCATCAGGATGAAATGTACTCCAGGCCGAAACAGATTCTGATGTGCTGATTGTGTCCACCGTTATTGCAGAAGCCCAAAAGGGATTTGAGGCAGTCTTGATTGGTGAAGACACAGATCTGCTGGTTCTTCTAATTGCACTTGCTCCACCGAACATCTGTTTGAAGATGATGATGCCAGGAACAAAGACTAACTAGATGCCAGACAAGATTCACTACATTGGAGCTATTCAAGATGATATAAGAGAAATAAAGGACTTCCTTCTGATTATACATGCCTTCACAGGTTGTGATTCAGTTTCATCCATTTATCGGAGAGGCAAAATCGAGACTTACAAAAAAGTGCGGACCGATAAGCAGCTCACAGAAATATTACGTGTATTCAATAATCCTCATTCATATGCTGATGCTGGTAAGGTTTTTCTTATGTCACTGTATGGATCAACAAGTAGCGGAGACTTGGACATCTGCGTCTCCAGCTTTATATGAAGACAATTGCCAAGCAACATGTGCATGCACAATTCAACTTAGCTGTACTTCCTCCAACATCAGCTCTCTCAGAGCCTTTTACCAGGTGCAGCAATGGCATGGTGTTAACAAGGTGCTGGGGATAGAAGATAGTCAATGGTTATTTGCGCCTCATACCAACTTCAAATATCGTTGCCCCTGAAGACCAGCTGCATCTCGTCTCCTGTTGCTGCACAGACGACTGTCGAAGATGCTGTCAGTGTCGCAAAAGTAGTTTAACATGTTCAACAATGTGTGCATACTGCGTGGGACATTGTTGAACAGAGACATTGAGGATGAAGTGGTGGATGTGGATGGAGATTTGAATGTACCAGAACAAGACGATACAAATGGCGCTGAAGAAGAGACACCTCAAGGGAAACGTCCTCGTCTGGCATAGAGCGAGACTGTTGTGTGAGAAAGCTGTGATGATATTTTAGTTCAATTTTATACACATTGCTCCTAGGTATTTAAAATTTATGATACTTGGAAGACAGAGCCTTCCAAGTCTTCCAAATCCTTCCAACGAAAAAAAGTTTCATTGTAGCATTTTTTAAATTAATTATCTTGAATTTTGTACAAAAATGACGTTTCTGTATCTACAGTTTTTCACACGTTTAAAAATTTCATTACCGATTCTGACGGCCGCCATATTGATAACATCATAAACCCTAAACCTGACGCGGGATACTCTGATATCGTTTTACAATTCATTTCCTTTAATTTAACACAAGACTGAAAATTTTACCCTGGTCAACTGAGGAGTTATGCCTATCGAAAATTTTCGACATGGTGCTTAGTTTTGAGAACTGAAACGTCCTAAAGTACAACACCCTGTCTCACATAAAACCAAGTAGCTCGCTCAATATTTAAGATATAGCAATGATTTTAGTTTCGTTCGAAAGATCAGATAATGAATGTGCTATCACGTTTATTCCGGGGTGTTTTTCGGTATCTGTGAGAGTTTCATAGTTATTTGCTATTAAAATTATGTAGCGAAAGGAGCAAAACTATTTTTTTGGGATGACAGCCGCCATATTTAAATATGGCGACAGCATATAAACACCATATCAATGTAAATTACTGAGACTAATCATTATCTTCAACTTGGCGCAAGAAGGAATTTTGTATCTTAATTCTGAGAGAAGATATTATCATTTAAGGAAACGTATAAGTTTGCGTCTGGACGCCATATTGATGACGTCATAATCCCTAAACCCCACGCGAGATTCTTTGGGACTTTTGTGGGTAATAAAGGAGAAGTAGTACTACATGTTGCAGAAGGTTTCGTTTTGTTCTTTTGAATGTCCAGGTTTATGTCTAATTTCACTGGACTATTAACATAGTTTGTTCCATTGTTAATTTAGGGTTTAGATTAAAAATTATTCTGAAATAGAGAGAAAAACATTACGATTTGAAAGTAATATAAAGCTTTAGTTAGGATATATAGAATACCAATAAGTGAGATACATGAAAATATTTCTATTATGGAAAGGGATCTATGTTATATCACAAACTGCGAAATTGGTATACGTAACACGTACGGTTTGCTTATTTCGAAATTATATTTAAATTGACTTAAGAACTGTTACGTTAAAAATGAAAAATTTACATTTTAGTGGAAATTTTCTACCATATTTCTAGAAATAAATTAAAGGACACATTAAAAAAAAATCCGAAACACTCCTGAGAGAAGCTAGGCAACCATTGCTATCTGGGAATTTTCAGTAATTTGGCAAATAAAAGGCATTCATCATACAGTTCTCAGGAATTTTGGGAGCAAGGAAAAAGAAAGTCTAAAGATTTGAAACGGGTTCTTTAGTCAGAATTCCAGCGTCGTACTGACTGTTCTAAATTTCCAGTTAAAAGAAAACAAAATAGAGTGTTGTAATTATGTTGCCTAAATCCCGAAGATATAAACTAAGTTGATCCCACCACTTACGGCACATTTTAGTCATTTATGTAATTGTCAATTAGTGTTCGGAATTTTCATCACTCCCATTTCTACAAAATTAAGAACTGACAAAATGGTGGCACCAAACTCTTGACCAACATTGCATGCACAGCTACGATAAGAAACAGTTTTCTCATTCTGCGCATGTGCAGAACTGAAAAGGGAAAACGAAAGTCTGAGTTTTCCTCCATTACAGTGAAACAACATGAAATACTAAAAAATCTGCGAAACTTCCCTTACAATGTCTAGAAATGATAACAAAAGTTTTAACAATATACAGAACGTGACAAAAATTTTACTTATTGTGAATTTTTGTACAAAGAAATAATCAAATAAAAAGAAATCGAAAATAGCATTTACCGAACTCCACATCCACATGAATCAACTAGCTTACAATACTGCTCTTGATTGATTAATAAGATAACTAATTCATAAATATGGGTTACAGTTCCACATCCGTACATTAAAGCAAAAAGAAAAGACTGAAGTATATTCCCAGTAGGCGCTACTTTCAAATAGCGTATTGCGAATCATTGAAATAAGCACATTGGTACCCAACCGTGTTATGGTAAAATGTCATTCCGAAAATCTTAGCAAAGCATAGCTTAATAGGTAAAACAAATTAACCTTACTGTGTCTAAGGCATACTATGTACAGTCTTACGTCCCCTCTATGTCCGTCTGTCAACAACTTTCGATTCACGAACTACTAGGGCTACGAAGGTAGTTAAGTTGTTCGGGAGATCTCGGCGAAACTTCACCAAAGACATATAGAGAATCCGCATTTTTAACGTTCGCTCCGCCTCACTAGATTTTTATAAAAACAATAGTTTTTTTTATCGAATGTACAGGTGTATTTATGTGATAGGTTGTGCAGAATGTTCTCTGCATAAACTATGAAGTTGCTAAGGGAAACTTTATACAAGATTTAGATTTAAGCAAGAAGTGCTGTCGACAACCTTTAAATCAGGTACTACCACGGCTAGAAAGATAGTTGAAGTGTCCACTGTCCAGCGACTGAGCTTCGACTCGCTTGTTTCCATATATTGTCTCCATCTTCTCTAAGGTACAGGTTAGTATTTCAAAAATCTTTCCATTTTTTAAAAAAAAATAATAAGTAAATAGTGCAACAAAAGATCTATATTACAATGTAGACAGTTTGGCTTCTTGACGTATGCTTTACAGTCTTTACGGGATCAGTCTAGCAGAGGCTGATATAAATGGGAGAGTATCAACAGAAGTTAAAGACTATCAGCAGGGAGAAAGCATGGGATGAAAAATCACAGAAGAAAATAAATGTCTGTATTTATCCGTCTCCGAAACAATCTCCAACACTTTTATATTATTATTGAAAGAAAACAGAAAATAGTTTGACTTTGATAACTGACTACTTCTATGACTTAGAGTCATATTTTAAAACTACAATATAACATTTTAAATAAAATTTATCAGAATGAAACTAATTGTCACGAAACTTCTTCTAGTATGCAACAACATGAACAAACGCATTAAATTAATATTGTCGACATTCATGGTCATAAAGCTTATAGTCTCGATCGAGACGAGAGTCTCGAAATGTAAGTCTCGGTACCATGCCTACCCTGTTTTTTGGTGTGTGTGTTTTTTACAAATTTGGCAGTGCACACCTAATATGAATCCAAAATGTACTTTTTCACGTTAGAAGCACATAAATACTACCTTTTCATAGCATGCAGTGATATTTGACACGCGCTTAGAACAAGTACGATAACGTAAATATAACATATGCCAAAGTATTTTGTCCCTGGACAATCCATAGGACGTAGGACGTTTCATAAAATAGCGTTGTATTCCATTTCTCTTGCTTTCTTTAATGTCCCATATTTCACATACATGAACATTGCGAATATATTGTAAAAAAATCTACTCTTCATAACCTCAAATATTATATCTTTATTCCACGTAATACTCTTCATACTGCATTTTCCGCGAAATGGCTAAATTAAACGCTATCTGCTGCTCAACTGTTTGCAGTGTTTCTGAGGTCACTTCCTGTGTGGATTACTGACCGGACCGGGTCGTGGATATCGAACTGCTGGTAGAAATGATTCCAATAGTTCATTGTATACACTTACCCTAATTGCATATGCACATACATGCTTAGGCAATGTCTGGTTTTCCATAATTTTGACTTTTAAACTTAGACCGTTTTACGCATTTTTTATATCGTGCCACGAGGGTGGCACTTTATTTTTCACTCATTTCATTCTTCGTTGTTGGTTATATCACCATTTTATTCTGTTTGCTTTGGTCTGTACCGTCATTTTTTGGTGAAAATTAAATACCGTAAGTAGCGCTCCCTGTGAGCAAAGTTCTTATATGTAGAGTTTAATGAACTTCAGTATTTATATGTTTGGTTTTACAATCTCAAATTTATTTTTCATTTTGACAGAGGGGGCCCACCTTACGATAAAGCTAGGGAGCTCACAAGCGTGCTCGAGGAGGTCGGTCAGCCTCCCTGGTTACGGGCCTGATGTTAAAAAGAGAATATGAATTAACATGCTTTAGGGGTGGAAAATAGGCACGGAAGGAGGTATTTCGAGATCGATAAGTTGCCAACAACCCAGGGAACTATTCACGTGCTCTACTGACGATGAAAATAGCACTTGAAGGGAGCTTGTATTTAAGAAGTAATCCCCCTATTATCCTCCAGAAAAGATGGTGAAATACACGTCATTGGATTAAAATTTTCAGCAAAACACTTAAATGGTTCACCTCAGAAAATATTAAATTCTGTGCTAAATACAGATAAGTATGTTAAGAACTACATATAGACTACATATTTTCAATGTTCACATGTCCGAAAACTTGCTACAGTCTGGAAAGAAAAGTAGTTAGTTGATAAATGAAAAATTTGCTACAAACTTTGCACGGCAAAATTATTAGAAACTTTTTTAAACGTTGGTAGCTGACCATCGAGCCTGTCGTGGGAAAAGAAATTCTATTGTCGGCAGTGGCGTTCGAAGCCAGAATTTTCAGATTTGTTTGTTGTTCGTTACTCTAATCACTACTCCACGATTGTTCTCCTGAATGAAGTACATTTTACTAGGCCTATTATGTGACGAAGACAGTCTCTGAAATAAAATGTATATAGGCTTAAATCGAAACTGAGAAAGCTTATTGTTCCTATGTTAGAGCTATGAAGAAGGCTCATTCATTGACTTTCTACAAGCGAGTTATCTCAGGAGACGAAGATTGAAGTAGCCCTGATTTTCTCTTACAGTGATAAACTAACGGTGATGTTTCCTGTTGGATTACCGGAGTTCCACAAAAATATATATTTTTTTTAAATAACTTCCTTTTCTTCGTATTTATAAATATTTGCTTTCTTTTCCTTCCTTTTGTATTTTTCAACATTTTACACAATTTTCAAAATTGTACGCATTTCCCGAAAATAAGTTCAGATTAGATAATTATTATTGTCTTTCTTTATACGCGATACAAGGAACAAAAACGCAACATGGCATCCACCCGAGCAGAAAAGTAAATTTTCCTGAGGAGCTCGCTTATGAAAAATCAATTAAGTAGGCTTCATAGCCCTAAAATAGGTTCAATAAACTTTCTCAGTTTCGACTTTTAGCCTGTATTCGTGCATTTACTTCAGAAGCTGTCTTCGTAACATAAAAGGACTAGTAAAAAAAAAGACAGTCAAGGAGTGTCGTGATAGAGCAGTGGTTAGAGACAGCGAACAACAAACAAAACTGAGAATTCTAGTATCGAACCTCAATCCAGACAGTATTTTTTTTTCGCCATATGCTTGATATTTGACAACACAAGTTTGTAGCAAGTTTGGCGTGATTGGTTTGTAGCAACTTTGTACTCTGCCAACTAGTAAGAATGCTGCAAGATTGTAGCAAGTTTGCAGACTTGCAATGCCAACCTTTGTGCAAACTTGAAATGCCAAATCTTGTACAAACTTGCTGCAAGTTCGAGTGCTATCTGGCTTACCGCGATGTTTACATCAAAATGTTGTTTAAGCGAAGTCCTATTGTGATCACTTACTTTGTGATCAAGTAAAAGAGACTTTACTAGATGTAAATATCGTTGACCAAGCAACTGGGGAAGCACTCTGAGAAAGTAGTTAGCAGAATATGGATTGGAAACTGGTGATATTATAGGTTCTCCCTTAAATGGTGTAAGTAATATGAAAGGAAATTTATAATCTCATCAGAAGAACAACAATCTTAACTTGTTCATGCACTGGACGGCATATTCAGGAAATTCAATAATGGTGAAATAGACTGAGTCATCAATAACTGTTCTTGTATGAGTGGATGTGTGCGTACACTTCTTGCAGTTAGGTTCTATGGAATCGGCCTCGTTAGTAATGAACGTTTGGTTTTCCATAATTATTTTGCAGGTGTTCCAGAGCTCTTGCAGATGTCCGCCCTTTGGAAAAATGTTTACATGGTGAACTCCAGTACCCAAATGAAAGTTTCAATGCTTTGATTTAGCAACGAAGGCCCAAAACGACTTTTGCTGGATCGGAAGTCGTTTAAATTGGGTTATATGGCACTGTTTTGTGTTTTAATAGTGGTTGTTCAGCAGGAATAGTTGTTAGATAAGATAAAATTAATTGTATGGGCGGTAACAGCACTATCGCTTACGCCCGTCCCGATACGGGGGAAGTCCCTTATCTTTGTCACGTCTAAAAATAGCTGTTAACTAAAATGATAAAACCATATAAAAGCTGAAGATGTAAGCTCTTCAGAAAAATAAAATCGTAATAAAAACTAAAGATGTATATTGTCTTTAGCATAAAAGGTAAAAACGTGAAGGCTGTAAATAGGCCCTCACAAAAATAAAATAATACTACATAAAACTTAACAGCTATGTGACATAATCATCTCAGAGAGACGAAGATAAACCTGTCTCACAGACATAACTAAAAACTCTCCGCAATATACCTGGTTCATCCCTAAACAATGACGCCATGTCACTGGGGATATTATAACGTTGTCTGAGATGATTATATCCGGGACAATCTAAAAGCACGTGACGAATACTTAAAACCACATTACAATTGTTACAATGTGGTGGATCCAATCGTCGTAACAAATAACCGTGTGTCAGGCGACTGTGTCCTATACGTAGACGACATAAAAGGACTTCTTCACGCCTACTATCTCGGCAAGATGATTTCCATGGAGCAACAGTTACCTTAATTTCTTTCAGTTTATTAACAGCTACGTCATCCCATCGTCGCTGCCATTCATTCCGCGTAACCTGCCTATAAGATATCATCATGTCCTGAAATGGGACATGCTGAATATCAATGTTAGCTCCTAAAGAGGCCTCACGAGCAGCTTCGTCTGCCAATTCATTGCCATGGATACCAACATGACTTGGTATCCACGAAAAGACAACCTTACCACCGGCAGAGCAGATGGCGTGTGTCTTACAGAGAATATCTTGCACGAGCGGATGTTTCGAATACATATTGTCGAGGCTTTGAACAACACTCTAAGAATCTGTACAAACTAGGATGCGGTTGAAACCATGAACAAGACTAAAATCCAAAGCCTTTAAAAGAGCATAGAGCTCAGCAGTAAAAATACTGGCTTTGGGATTAAGACAAAATTGACGGGCTTCCCCTTCTACAACAAAGGAATAGTTGTATTCAAGAAGATGGAAATACCAGGTGTAACATACATTTTAAAAATACTTTGAGCTATAGATATGAAACGAATAACGAAGTCTGAATGGGTGATGAAGAAGCTGATAAGAGAATCAAGAATAGAGCAATGGTGATGTAAGAGGGAAGCAGAAGAAGCAGAGAGCAATGAAATTTATGGAAATTGTGCCTTTTGAGAGCAGGGATATTCTTCAGAGGAGATAGTTCCATGTAAATCTTTAAATTTATTTTTTCAAAAACACACTTTTCAAAATATATGTACCTTTCTTTCAAAGACTATTAACACTAACTAATGGAATTTTGCAGATATATTCCATACATGTTACTAAATTTTCTGAACTAGCATTATTGTTTCTTGTTTATTCGCTTGCATTAGCTCATCATGTACCCCAAAATAATATGTATAGCAATTGCTTGAACTTTTCCTTCTAAATATAAAAAGCAAATATATCACATACAGCAAATTCTAGTTCAACACAATGACGCAAGAGGGTATATTATGTGGCATTAAAATCAACAATTAACCCCTAATCGTTTCCAAGAAAAAAGATATAAACAACTTTACCGCATTGTTAAAAATGTTAATCCCCGTCACGCAGGTTTTATGAGAGGAAGCGCTCTAAAAATTTGCGCAGATGTTCTGCACTTTAATACAAACATTCTCAACAGAAACTAAAATTCTGCAACAGAAATCCAAGCTAGAGCAGTCAATTTTCTCTCAAATGGCGAAGACGTTTACATCCCCCTTTAACCCTCTAGTGGTACACTTAAAAAAGTTACGTGGCTGGTACACTTGGGTCCTGGGGACCCATATGACTAAAAATGGGAAATTTTGACCTTAACATTTTTTTAAGTTTTCAGGTACAATATAGATTCTCTCTTGAGTTGGTACAAAAGTTATCATTTTTTCCTTACAGTTTAAGCATAATTTGCGGCTGCATTCTTTACAGATTGGTAATTTGCAACGCTGGCAGTAGTTTTTTGTTTTCCTGTCTTTTTGCTGGGCCACAATGCGTATCTTTTACATTTGAATATTTCAGTAGCTACTACAATTGCTGGTGGTTGCAGCACATTCAATTTGCACTGTGGTAAATTTCACTATAGTGTCAATCACAGAATCATCAACAAGAAAGCTCTCCACAAAAAAACGGATCTGAAGAACCCGTAATCTTTGCATCACCCTTTTACTCCAGGTAGATGATAAATATTAGCAGGTGCGCGTCCTCTCACGGTAGGAACGTTGGACTATTTGTAGTTATTTCTGCCATAGTAAGTTTAGGCCTGTCTCCATGATCCAGTACTGTAGTAGTATTGTTACTGTTATCATCATTTTCACTGCCATGTTCACTCGGTTTGTAATTAGTGTTATCTTCAGAATAATCTTCCCTATTTAGCATGTCTGCTATTTCATCATTGGTGAAATGACTTCCTCCCGCCATAATGCTGGATCACAAGGAATTATACTTAAATAATCAACAATCCCTCATCCAGAAAAAAGTTACATAAATGGTACACTTGGGTCCTGGGGACCCACTCCCCTGTAATAAACAAGCTTAGCAGCACTTTACGGAAAACCTTTTTAGGACAACATTCACCACTGCCAGTCAAAAGACTACTGAGGAGATGAAAATAATCAGACCTACCATTTGTGAGTAAACACGTAAACAAACTCCCACTGGGTCCTGAGCACCCATGTGTACCACTGACGGGTTAAGGTGGATCTAAAGGACTGCAGCCCAGAGCTCCAACTCGTTCTGAGACCTAATTTGAGTCTATATCTAGTGCGGGAGTCAATAGCTCAGGTCCCAAAATAGAGTAATCCAGCACTGCCTATGTCTTCATATCTAGATAGATCTTTTAAATGTACACATATTCAGAACGAATGCCTTCTCCTAAACGGAGACAAAAAATTATGCTTTTACCTGATGAGGAACATGAAGATGAATTTCAAAATCTTCCTGCATTACAAAAGTGGAAGTTTGAGGTTTATTTTATTGTGCTGGATATGATAGTAAATTGCTTACGAGAGCGTTTTGAAGCGAACAAAGCTCTAATCTACAAGGCAACCACAACAATTCTTGTCGTTTTTGATAGAAACAAAAATTATTAAGAACATTTAATTTACCCGTTAGTCCACAAAGTAATCTTCATCGCCATCCAGCACATTTAGCCAATGTTCCTGCAGTTGTGCAATATTCTGGCTGTATAGCTGTGGAGCCTTGGACCCAAAGAAGGCTGTGAACGCCTTGCGCAAATCTGCTTCACTGGCGAAGGATTTCTCACAAAGATGGTTGTCCAAGGAACTGAAGAGTTGATAATCAGTTGGCGCAAGGTACGGGGAATACGGTGGATGCACAGTGTCTCTCAGCCAAGTTGCTGTATGATATCCCTGGCCAGCCGAGTCACATGCGGCCTGGGTTTGTCGGTAAGGAACAGTGCAACCTTGCGATTCACCGATGTTGCTACTTCTGCTGCAGTGTGTTGCACACGTTCCAACTGCTGCGTGTATAGCTCCGCAGTAATGGTTTGGCTCGGTGGTACCAACTCGTAGTGCACCACTTGAGGACTAGTCGATCAGATACAGAGCATGATCTGGCGGTCTTATGGTGTGAGGCACAAAGTCCTACAGTGACAGCCAATGTCACGCTTACACGCTTGGAGTATCACACAGGCCCCTCATTTTGTCACTAGTAAGCACTTGATTGAATATGGGTGCGTTATGGTCCAAAAAGGAAATGACACAATTGGTCACCTACGCAATTTCACTCGTTGGTCCTTGCTGATCTTCGACAGAACGCCTTGTACGCCCATGATATGCGGTGGAGGTGTACCTGCCTGTCTCATCACAAATATGGAAGCATTCGAAAAGCTCGCCATACGTTTGTCTGCTGTTCTATAGCCACCTTCAGGGTCTCGCCATCCAGGACCTGCGAGCGCCTACTATGGCATTCATCAAACAGGCACAATTCTCCTGACCTAAATTTCTGGAATCAATGCCTGACCAATTCACAGCATTATGCCCAAAGGCTTGACGTATTCGGTAACTTAATTCGGTTGACGACAAGTCCACCTATAGCCATAAAGCAAACAACCATCAAGAGCTGCTTGACACTCCCATTTGTCTTCGCCATTACTCGAGCTATGCCTGCTGTGAGTGCGCAAAGCGACTGTCTTGGTCACAGTCAGTGATTACATGCTAGGGTATTGCCTTGGTTCCCACTTTCACCTGATCGTTTTCCAGCACCTGAGGCACTTATTTCCGAATAAGTTATAACGTCTTCTTATGCGCCGTCAAAAACCTTGCAAGATTTTTTTTTTTTTTTTGTTACCTTGTACTTTGGAACCTAAAATGTTTAAGATTCATACACTTGGACTTTCTAAGTCAGCTGTTATAGTTAGTTGTATTTTTTGGTTGGTTGAAAGTTACCAAGCTACATTCAAAACAAACAAATAAAAAAAAGCACATACATAGCTTCTGGATTTTAGTATTTTGATTTGAAACTCTGAATCTTTATATATTGACGGCAAAGAAGATAAAACAACTATTTCAAGTACAGAAGAGACAGCAGCTGGTTCAGATCATAGCCATACAGAAAAATGAAAACTTCTCAGATAAAAGAGTTGATATCCTTGACGGAAGTAATCAAAACCACTATTTGCAGGTATATGCAGTGTTCGATTTGTAGCCGGGAATGGTTGTGATTATCCCCCTCTGTAAAGATGTTTCCTTGCTACTTTTATCAAAATATATCCCAAAATTGGGGTATAAATAGACGTAAATTCTACGTCTCTGACAAATTCTTCCCCCTCTCTGGAAAGTACACAAATCGAACACTGGGTATATGAATTGTCTAACGTTCTCTAATTTCCTTTAATGTTCTTTATGAATACAACTTGAACATTAGTTATTAAACTTATTATTCAAAACTATTTAATGATTATAAAATGGTGTTAAAACTTCCCTGCATGCAAGTAACTGAGAAAGACTTTTCTCAAAATAGAAGTTAATCAAAACTAGCGTTGCCGACGAGATGAGATTTCGGCTGTTTCGTCTCGAAAAGATGTATACTTTACATTACAAGAGCTCCGTCTCGTCTCGTTTACTATAGCCATGTCTCTTCTTGTCTCGTGGTAACACTAATCAAAACAGATCGAGGTTTCTAACTTACATTCCTTGTTGGTGGTAAATGTGGAACTAAGAAGTCATGAATCGAACTATGACTTTGTTATTCAATGACTAGCAACTTCAACAAATATAAAAATTCCTCTTTCATAAGTGAAATCACAATGTTACCAATATATACATAAAATTTAATGTTTGTGATCTACATGAGTGCATTGATTTCACCCAAAATTTTCATACATGTTCCTTGGGTCCAGGCACAGGAACTAGATGCATTTAAAGTCACTGGAAGTGACTGTGCCGCGATGTAACTAATAAAAACAGTAGTTTCATTATTTAAAACGATGTAATAAATAAACAGTTTAGACTTTGTCATTCAAATTTAGATTGTGAATAAAAAAATAATTAGATTTAATGTTTTAAAGCAGATTGAATGTGATGTTATTAAA
>JAGDQP010011497.1:22237-32734 GCA_022664845.1 Lepisma saccharinum
ATATATATATATATATATATATATATATATATATATATATTTACGAAGAATCTGTGTTGCGATGAGAAAAGTACAAACAAATCAGCTAAACAGTGTTGGAAGGAGTGTACGAACACGCGAGCTGTACTCCAATCAGCATCAAACAGCTCAAAACTTTTGCTCTGAGGAACAGAAAAACCTCTTGTAAACACTTAGACACGATGAATTAGTCCTGGGAGTGTTACAGGGCACCTTTGTTTAAGGAGAAAAAGTCACACTGACCAAGGAAGAAATGGCAAAATACTGACATAGAGTAAGTAAGTCTCTAAACAGCATCGGATACCATGAACGTAAGAATATAACAGGACTAGTAACAAGCAATTCACTCAAAAAAAATGGGACGTCTGAGAGTGCAGTTTGTCATTCCAACATGGCGGATCGCGCATACTTCCTGGAAAGGAAGCAGACGATATTTTGAATGTGCAAATAATTTTTAATTATCTAAATTTGTCCTTAACTACTAATTATTATAACATAGGTTTATTGGAATACACTTCCTTCTCAACAGCAGGGATCATTCAAATCTTAAAACCTGATATTATTTCACTATTATTATTGAAGAAAAAACTTAAATATTGCTTACCGATTTATCCTCACACGTACCTCTTGGTCGGCTTCATCACACGCAACCTTCACATACCTTAAATTATTTCACATAAATTTAAAATTTGTAGTTAAGAGTGGCTCAATTAACATTACTTCTTATGGCCAGTTGCAATGTTTTGGACAATTCAACATGGCGGCAAGGCGCACTTCAGGCCCATAAAATTTGGCTTGTTACTAGTCTTATTATTTCTTACGTCCATGTCGGATGCTCTAAATATGCAAAAAAAAAAGGAGCGTCTCCAGTGGGCACAAGGACTAAAACACTAGACTTCCAATGAAGAAAATATAGCTGCATCCTAAATACACCCTTCATCACCTATTTCCTTTCCTACCGGAAGGTCGGCCATCTTAAGGACTGATCATATAACGTCTTTTCCTTCCCTTGTGGCCTTTTTTGCCTCCTTCGGCCAAGGATACATGCAGTGCATCCTTCGTACCTTTTAGCGTTCAATTGTTTCATGTAGAAACTAGCGCCACCTATGAATTGACGGATGAAGAAAATCCTTGGAGGAAGTAGGGAGGAAGTGACCTCGCGTTGAAACCGATGGTGTGGGGAGGGTAGTCCCGCGGGATTAACATCTTGCATTCCGTTGTTCCTTCCATTGTATTGGAGTTAGTCAGCCGTTCCTTTCATTGTTTGTTTATTCTTTCGTGGTATTTTAAAGATTCTGTTCTAAATAAGATTCTGTTGTTATTTGCAGCAACATTTTTTTAACAAGAAAATTTACAGAGGAAGAAAGCATTTATTTAGGTAAGCGTCATCTTGCGTTGTTGGAGATGATAGTTTCAAAATCAAAAGAAATTTTGTTAAAGCCCTATTCTTAGTAGACGCTGTATGTGGTGCGGTTCATTCTCTTCTGCTCTTGTGTATAAGATAGGAAAATACTACAATAAATGATATGATGTAGTGCTGTTTTTTTTTTTAATATCACGTTGGATTGCCTCTTATTGAATTGAATTGAATTATAACTTTAAGCAACTTTCAATCGGACCGGCATATGGTAAAGGAAAGAATGGGAAAGGTAGCGGTCAGGATCTTACGTGCCATTCCGGTATTCGCTTAGTAAGGAGGAAAACTCTGGAAAATCTGTCAGGATGGTCGCCCGTGAGGTTCGAACTTGAACTTCAATTATTACTTTCAGGCATCTAAGGCTCAGCCTGGCTCAGGGGAGAAGAAAGGGTGCGGGTAGGGCCAAGGCCTAAGTTGAAGGTACCATCCAGTCATTTCCTTGACGTGACTGAGGAAAAACTCTGCAAAACCTCAGCCGGGATGGTCAAGAAGGAAAGGAGCCGACCAGAGCCTAAGTTGAAGGCATCATCCGGCATTTGCCTGATGTAACTGAAGAAAATCCGTGGAGAAACCTGTCGGTATGGTCGGTCGCTGGTATCGAACATAGGACCTCCTGAATGAAAATCTAACGCTCTACCAGTGATTCTGCCAGACCCCCTGTGGGGGTGTCACCCCCAAATTTTCTAGAAAACTGTAAACTTTAAAATTTATACTGTCAAAAATCGATAGAAACCGTGCATGCCCCCTCCCTATCTTTACACCCCCGCAAACAAATTACTGGCGGAATCTCTGCGCTGTACCAACTGAACTACGTCCGCTTAGAGTTTTAGAGAATTTCACGAGCCTAGCCACGGGACAACGGTGAGCAGTATCCATCTTATGTGCATTAATAAGGACAGGTGCATCTGTATTCCGTCATCAAAACAGGATATATACGGATATTCAGGATAATTCTTCTTGTTCATATTGTTTAATGAACACACTATTTATTGTACTATTGAGGAATAGAAAATGTCACAAAATTGATTTCAAATAATAGGCAGTTACTCTGTAAAAATTCCAACAATTTGTTGCACGCATCACGTTGTTGATAATTTCTTTAGTATCATTTCTTTTGCACTGCATTTGGAACGCTTTGAAAACTTTTCGCTGATTTATGTAATAATACAACTTACAAAAAGCATTGAAACATTTATGTGTAGCTGTTCCCTGGAAAGTCTTTCAAAGAGAAGAACGTGAAGAATTGCAATTGTAATGAAAGACCTGCTTACTGGCCGGTACACGTAATGAATAAGGAATATGACCAAGAGCGCTCATGTTATGATTTTTTTTTTGGGGGGGGGGGAAGACACATACACATACTGCCTTCTTTTTTTGACTGACATGATCCCCACATTTTGTGCCATGTTAGTAATAGCACAGATAAACTATTCTAGTTTATAGCACAGAATAGTTTATCTTTGTAATAGTATTATTTTCTCCCCCTTGCCCCCTGTAAATCATTGTCTTAAAAATACGTGCCGTGCAATACCCCTTGAGCGAAGGAGAGGGGAAAGCTCACACAATCAAAGCATCTTGCAAAACTAGTACAACTGCGCAGGTGTTTGCGTTTCTAATTATTCGTGCTTTTTCAATTGGGGTTGTTTGCCTACGATATCACAACCACCACTCCTATCCCGCCACGCGCTGCACACTTATTTACGCTTCTAATACTTTTGACAAATGTCGCTATATTCGCCAAGTGTACAACGTCCAAAATGCTTCCTTTTCTACACTCATTCCAAGCTTCCTTTCCTTGACTCCTTTGGTTTCTCAGCAAAAGGAAGAAAAGGAACTATTTAGGATTGGGCCTATGTTTCACTATATCTGATGAATGTTGACGTTGACCTGGGGAGAGGTTCAAGTTGCAATGTGTAAATTATCTTATATTAATCATGGTTTAAGGTGTAATGTCTGTCTTCGGACCTGGGAGATTTTATGTAGATGGGGGAATAATCTAGCAAGACATACAGTAAACGTTCTTCAAATGCAACTACTCCCACAGATTGTAGCCTGATTTTGTGACGACTTTATGCATGATGGAATGCCCTTCCACAAAGCGAGCAGTATCAAAAGATATTATTGCTCTTGAAAAGCATAAGTGACATGTAATAAAATGAGCCAGGAACTCTTTAACAGTAATTAGAATAAATTTAAAGTATATGCCGATGCAAATCTGCACAAAAAGTAAAATTTAATGAAAATGAATATTGAGTCTAATAATTTGAACGCATCTGTAGTTCCTAACACAAATGATCCTAGTTTCGAAGTTGAAAGGGATCCAACTGTCCAATGGTTACGATCAATGAATTCGAATAAGCACTGGGGAGGCAGCGTGGACTCGACTCCCGCTTCCAAGGGTCATCCCAACTGATATTTTACAAGGCTTCATTTAGTTTTTCCATTCGAATACTGAGATAGTAACTTCCATAGAGAAGCTGACCAGTTATCTTTCCCATTCCTTTCTTTGGAAGGATTCACTGATGAACTTCACCTCTCATACATGAAGGCTTATATTTCTCTGGTACTTTAAGGGACAAAATGTAAATGTTCAATATTTGCTCCCTCTGCTGTATCACGAAGTATATAATAAAAGATCAAAGATGACCTTTACGATGATGATCTCTTCAAATCTCTTGTCTAGTAGACGTAAGAAAGCACCCTAATTTCATGATCACGAAAGAGATGATGTTGGGTATAAGAGGATAATAATATATGTTGTTAAATATCTACTTTAAACCTCAGACGAAAATTTAAAAATAATCAATAATCGGACGGATATACAGAATCCATTAAAATCTATATTTTCTTGCTCCAAAACTTTTTTTTAGAACCGAACATGAAGATGTACCAGCGTGATTTCGTCATCCCCCCCCCTTGTTGTAAGATAAAGTGATTTCCTCCCTTTATAGAAAAGGAAAAAAGCGACTGAAGCATGATACATAAATATCTTGAAAGTACTTTCATCCGTGATTACTACAACTGTTCTTTTTAACAAGAGCAGTTTGCGAGACTGTGTACATGAGCTATCGCCAGGCTGAAGCATCGAGCGTTTATACAGAGAATATGAGTATCTGCAAATATATACCCGCTCTGGATTGTTTATGCTGTACTCAATCCGTCTTGTCGAAACCTTTCCAACAACACCTTCGTAGCTCTAGTAGTTCCTGAGTTAAAAGTTGTCGACGGACAGACAAATTTGATTTGTTCATCTTTGAACTCTCGAACGACACCTCCAGCACCTTCGTAGCCATAGCAATGCCTTGAGTTGAAAGTTGTCAACTGTCTGACGGACGAAGATTTATGTGGCTTTGACCTCGTTTCTCCGTAATATTTCGAACGACACCTCCAGCACCTTCCTAGCCCAAGTAGCTCCTGAGTTGAAGGTTATCGACAGACTGACAGACAGAGAGGAACTATAATGCTACTTAGTTTTGAACTATGCTCAGTGCTGAACACTGAAAAGAGAAGGATCGTTTTCCAGTGATTCAAAAATTTCTTCCTCTCATGAAGATGAGTGAAAAACTTAAGTAAAACAAAATACACTTATTGATACGCTATGTGTGATTTTAGGTGCTAAAGTATTTGGTGTCAAGAAAAAATCATACCATTCTTTATTTTAGCATTGGCTTCATATGGCTGGAAAACACTTTCAAGATATCAAAATTATAAGCATGGTCTTTACTTACAGGGAAACAATTTCATTTATATTATCAACTATTATTTTAATATTTGTATTCTTCCTTTCTCGATTTTAAATTCAATTTCACTCTTTTTTTCTATTACCAGTTCTACGACTACATTATATATTCTTCACTGCTATTTTTGCGATACATTAGTATTACAATAATTCGAAAAAAAAATTAAGATAAATGAATAAGTACAAAAATACCAGCAACATTCATTCAACTCATCTGGAAGCTAGATTAAATATTTTGTTGTTCCCCATTTCTTTTTCTAGATTACGGGGTCCCATATTTTAAAAAGAAGAAAATCGGGCCATTCTCAATTTTTTTGTATATGGGCCCTTTTGTTGTATTTCTGCCTGGGTCCTGCACGTCCCTGTTAGTCACTGATTTATGCCAATTTACGTGTACTTGATGCCTGTTTTTTTTTTTTTTTTTTTTTTTCCGTATGCGTACGAAAAAGATGGGTAATCACAAAATGACGAAACTATGAAGGAGAGAACCTGCAATCGTAATGCAATAGATTTTTCTTTTCGATTCTTTTCTTTTCTTTGATTCATTGAACGATAAATTATTTTAAAAGTACACGCTGAAACATCATGTTACTACTGAAATTATCAAGTCCTTGAGAGTGAATGAGCGAGATGAAGGATTGCTCTAATATCAGATAATGGCAATCTGTGCTTTCTGTCGTTTTCGCTTGGCTATCAAGATATAAGCGGGAAAGAATTATCCAATCAGGAGCCTTGTTCTACCCGAGGTAGGTTGACTGAGCCGAGCTGCATCCGGGAACTTAAGTTCTCTGGCTCTAATGCGAAAAATAAGGGGAAAAAATACAGAAACTCCAGCTACGCCATATTGCCGTGTGCTTAATATGGCAAGATCTACTACAGATGAAAATCGGATTGTCAGCGGGTACACTTATTCCCTGTGTTTATGTGTGACTTATTAGTTGTATTTCTTTAAGAATTGATTACGAAGTTCGAGTATTTTCTGACATTTAAGCTCACAGTCAGGAACAAACTAATATTGTTCAGTTTTGTGCGAGTGTTCTTCATGTGATTAAAAGAGGTGGTTCGCTTTGTTGTGAAACAGCCGTCGGAAGTAAATAGTGTGATGAATCAGTTGGCATATTTCGTGTGTAACAAATGTGTAGAAGTTCATTGAAGGCAATTATGCTGCTGTTAAAGTCCGATGTTCTGTGTTTTCGGAGGACAAACAGTTTCAAGTTTCATATTTGACATAGCCATTGTAAGTTTTGTGCGTACTCCTTCAATACAACGAAAGCCCAAAGGTGAATAAATAAAGTAAATTGGCCAAAGCAGTATACTTGCTGCCTCACAAGTAGCGTACTGTTGATATGAATAAAAGAGTATATGTGCGTGCTTCAGCATTTTGTTTTGGGACTAAATCAACGAATACGTGAGAAAAACTAGAATGAATTTGCTTGCTGTAGTTGCCAGTGGAAGCAGAGTTTGAGATACTACGTGTCTACACAAATGTGTGTGTAGAAGTGGTTTTATATTAGCAGTGCAGAATCATCTGCTACGATCTGTACAGTTGTTTCCAATGTTGCCTGATTTTTGTCAGAAGGCATTATTTTTCCTGTTTCTATTTATTTTATTCGGTAGGTATTTAACAAGTGTGTGCATACAAGTTCATTGCAATACTTTACGAGATGCATGGCTATAGAACACTGGTCCGCGTGGGTGAATTAATTATAGTAAAGTGAGCAATAAGTCTTTGCTATTCATTTATAGTATACTAATGTGGCGTAAGCTAACCTAACCTAACGTTTAGTCAAACGTTTAAGATTAAACCCTATTTTATTATTTTGCAGTGCCAGTTATCGAAACTACCCAAGAATAAGTCATAATGGTCCGAGAAGTAACAATTAATACACAGTGTGCAAGGGTACTTTACTATTAAAATGTTCTGAAGGAGTGCATCTCGTAAAGTATTTTATTTTATTGGATAGACTTTACTTTACTTACTCCAGCTATTGAGCCATATGTACACTCTATACCACTAATTTCCTTGTAGATAATTATCTTTACACCCACAAGTACAGCCAGAAAGTGTTACGAAACGACATGTCATTATTTCTTTAAAATATGCACTCTAGTTGATCAACACAACATACATGGTGGCGTGTGGTGGAATACTAATCATGTCACTTCATTGAATGACACATTTTGCTACAAAAACAAAGGACACAATATTCGATCGAGATAGCGAAGGCTAGTTAGGTTCGATAATATTATGTTTCCTTATATGCGATGCACGTGGCGTTTATTCCGTTTGTTCAACCCCCCAACGTGGTATCAGTTAAGTAGTCCCAAGCACTTTCGGCCATTGTTTAGTAGTGATGGACCAAATAAAACCAAAATCACTAGAAACACATAAATTACACACTGCCGGCATCCAAGCCCGTGTTCATGGGAGGCGTGCGGTTTACATTTCATCACGTTTTCGCACATACCTTCAGTACGCAGGCGTGTAGACTCCCCCAATTTCCATTAGAGAATCGTGTACAATTGTTTCGGGGATCTTTAGTAGTCCATGTATTTTCACACAATTTCAACAGCTTCCCCCCGTCATTTTTATACGATTCAATAAAACTCACGCAAGAAATGTCACAACCATCACAAACGCGCCATGACAACTGTAACTCTACGCCAAATACTATCTTCCGCCACCACATTCGGTGCGTCGTAAAACATCTAAAAAACTAACTAAAGCAACATTATTATTCAATTTCAATGTTACACAAAATACTATTTCGCTCCCATTTTATCGCAAACAACAATAACTTCACTATATTCATCCTGTAAATTTCTTAAATTTGGTCCGTCACTACTAAACTTAACCCGTACTTTCTGCCATTTCACACTTCCGTGGCTCGAAACTTTGTTTTGCATGTCAGCACCTCTACATACATATGAAATATACGTAATTTCATTTCTCCTTTATTTGTTACATTTTTATTGTGGGCCACAAAGTGGAGTGTGCATATTTTATTTGTTAGATTCATTATTTACAGTTGAATTAGTTGGACTTCTTATCCTAAATTTGATTTATCTCCCGTAGCCAAGGGTAGCGTTGCTTTAGCAAACGGAATGTTCTGGGAGAGAGATAGGCTACCCATCCTGAGTGAGGTTTGTCAAGTGTTTTCCTTAGTCATACCAGGGAAATGCTGTGATGGTAACTACTGACTAGGCCCTGGCCGACTAACTTCCACCATTCTCTCTCCCAGCCTGGGATGTCTAGGAGACCTTAAACTAAATTCATACTTGATTTTTCTCGTGTATTTGTTTTTCGCCCTTGTACGTAAAGGAAGGTCCTGTTTAGGTCAGCCAGCTTTTGTGCCATAGCTACGCTTCATACCATTCGTTGCCTTGCAAGCAGGGGTGCAAAATATATGTCTGATCCGGCTAGCCAGGCTCGGAGGAAATTTGAGCCAACAAACAAAAAATATTTAGGGCGTCAATTAATTTCCCGGAAGCTTAAAAAATCTTAGATAACACAACAACAACGCCGATGCATAAGCGATTTACAGAATTTCTTCATCATTTGCTAAGTCAAATAATAGACTACAGCGTATTATCAGGTGTTACAATGGCAGCTGATAGCACAGCGCAGGCCAGGATACGATGCATCACAGGTGGCTGTACGATTAGCTGTGTATCTAAAAAAATAATCGAACCTGACCTTTCTAACCTATCCTAACTCGCCCAAAGTTTAACTTATAAACCGTAAAAGAATAGAAAAGCTAAAAAATGCCAGATCAGTGTGACGCCATTAGTATTCCTCCGCGTGCCACTATATCAGTCTCCGAATCAACTGCAGTGCCTATTTTATGAATTAATTATTGTCGTGTGGTGGTACTATTTCTGTATACCTCCGTTTCGGGCTGTGACTGGAGGTGTCAGTGATAAATAGTTTTTGAAAACGAATGGTGCAGATCGTGTAATATTGATTGATATGGTGGTGGACGTGTGGGGTAGATAAAGTAAACCTTAACCCTAATTTCCGCTCTATATTACCTTCTGCTACTGCAAAAGTTCCCTCTGTTTCACCGCCTTTTCTGCTTTATTGTACATCAATACGAGACGGCACTACTTGCATCTTTACAATATTCACGAACTCCATATCCTTTTAACCGCATTATTTCTTCTGTAAATTTTCTTTTAGTTCACCCCTGTTCGGAACTTATACCGTGTTCGATTTGCCGAGGGGGATGCAGGTAATTTTCCCTGGTGCGTGAAGATTACATTCCCGACTGTTGATTCCGAATATCACCCCAACCAGGGATAAAATCTTTGTATTTCTACCCAAACAGGTAGTATGTTGAAACTTACCAGCAACCACTAGTTTTAGGATCCCCCCACGCTTCGTAATTTATAACAAATCGATCACTGCATGGCATTGCATCAAACAATTTAATGGAATTTTAACTGAAATACATAATTATATTGATAGTAATGATTGTAACACAAGGTAGATCATTCGATAGTGTGTTTGGCTTCCGGGATCAAGCGCCGGTGCCACCTGTTCTGATCTCAATGACAAGTAATATTCTAACTATCACAAACGTTAGGGCTCCTTTCCTTGGAACCTTGCGTGCTTTGCTTGCTATTAGAGGGAGTAGCCAAGCCATTTTTGTGGAATTTGTAGCTTATTTATCGTACTTTTTTTTGTTAAATTTATTTGTCTTACGCATTGTTCACTATCATTCTTAGCCAAGCCTTAAATAAATTACAGAATAAAAACATGTACTTGATGATGATTATTTATTTGCCTTATGGCCAGCTGGTTTAATGTAAAGATAAATGTCGGAAATTTTTAGGACATAAGAGTAGGAACGGGGGAAATTTTGGGGGTCCAAACATTTTCTGCACCCCTGCTGGCAAGTAGTTAAAACATACATTTCTATAAACTCCTAGCGGCAGCCGAGAAGCCGTGTGTCATTATTCGTAAAATACGCGCTCAAGTTGATCAAAACAACAAACCTGGCGGCTTGCGAAAGAATACTAATGGTCACATCGTGTTATGAAAGACACATATTTTGCGACAAAAATCACGGACATAGTTTCAAGGTTGCGATGACAGGTAAAGGCAGTTTTTTTTTTAAAGATATAGATATATATATATATATATACAGTATATATATATATATATATATATATATATATATGAGCTCCTGCGTAGCCTAGTCGGTAGCGCGCTCGACTTCAGTGCGAGCGGTCCCGGGTTCGATTCCCGGTGGGGGCTCAAAAATTTCGGTGTTGACCCAGCATCGTGAGGACAATTGGGGAGCTGCTGTGAATAAAAGAC
>JAGDQP010011497.1:33134-52816 GCA_022664845.1 Lepisma saccharinum
ACCGAGACGACGTCCAAATGTAAGATGGGTAGATGAAATCAAGCGTTTTTCAGGAGCTACATGGATGAGGTTAGCAGCAGACCGAGATATGTGGAAAGAAAAGGGGGAGGCCTTCATCCAGCAGTGGATAGAAAACGGCTGAATATGATGATGATGATGACATACGTGTTGCACATGTCGTTTAACAGTCACTTAATGTGCTTGACCTCAACTCAAGAGCAGCCGAATAGTTCCATGTACTTTTAACTTTTTTCAGCCTCGTGGCACTTCCGTGAAAAAATCTTGTGTTTTTATGTGGATTTAGAGCGAAGTTTGGGGAAATAAATCACGATTTTTTTAAAATGAAGTGCATTGAATCATCCTCTAATTTTTCCTTTTCAAATATCTTGGCTTCGCTAGTAAAGTTAGCTATGAAAAATAGGCAATTACTAGAGTGTATAGTTTCGAGAAAGAAGGAAGAAATGATGCCTGATTTAATACAATCAACCTTGGTTTTTCAACACTCGTACGCGTTACAAACATTTCTCCTGTAAATTTTACACACTTTGGCTGACTTCAACTATGCATCACCTCCCCAAAAACATCTTATTGGTGTGTATAGATTGGGTCAGCCATAAAAATATCATAGGCTACACAATCTTCTATTTAATATATGTTCGAGAGGATGCTATTATTAAAGAAGTAGCAGCTTCATAGTGAATCACACTGGCGAATTGTAATTGTGAATTACAATGACGAAACAGGAATCAGACGCGGGGTCGCGGTGGCTCAACGGTTAGAGCGCTGACCTCTGGTGCTTGGGGTCGTCAGTTCAAACCCTGCTCGTGCCTTGTGGACCTTTTGGTGGACAAACACCGTGTCCGTGATTTTTCTCCAGGTTCTTCAGTTTCCTAATTCCACCAATCATCCCATCATTATTCATCTGGCCGGAGCCAAATTTGCCTAAAGGCCTTAATAAGTAAAATTAAAATTCAGAAACAGAGAAATACACCCATAAATCGTATGTACAAAGGCGCAAATCAGGTTTTTAAAACTCCTTTTTAATATATTGCATCCTCTGGTTAAACCCAATGAAATAGTTAAACGTCCTTGGATATTATGTTTAGTGCTGCATTCAGTTGGAATTGTATGGCATCATAACGTGCGACATTTTTTCGTTCTGAGAGAGGAAATGGGGTGTTTATGCCAGATGGTTAATTGCTGAGTAGATTGTTTTATTTCTTCCCACAAATTTTACATGTACTGATAATGAAGGTGGGTCTATGATACGACTAGCATGCCCTGGTATTTAAATATGTAACATGAATATTCCTTTGAATAATGCCTACTTTATGTACCTTTATTCTTTTTTCCTCTAGCACAAGACAGACATTTTGATTCTGCGTACATACCCGCAGTTCCCAATAAACTAGCAAGCGCAAGGTAGATTGGGAGGCGCAATAATTTTCGACTGGGGTAGCTAAATAACGTTATGAAGCCCTCTCACAGCTGCTTCAAGCAGGAATTTATGCTGACAGGATTTATATATAGATAAACAAAAAGTGTGCATTGAGGGGAGGAGGGAAAACATTTACTTTTAGTTTAGTTTCTCTCTGTATATTACTTTTTGTTATTAATGTGATATGATATTCTTTCATTTCCTATGTAGTATTCGGTAGTTTCGAAAACTAATAAACCGATTTAAGAACAGTGAAGAAGCATTTTTATAATACTGTTAAGTAATGAAGTCTTGATATATAAACAGTTCTATAATTATTTTATGAATATAACTCAACGTGTGGTCTTGAGTTACTGTGGAAGTACGTTCGATTTGTTGGCGGGGACAGGTGAATTAAGCGCTGCGTTGCGCTGTTAAAAGTCCCGTATTTAGGGACTGTTCCAGATTAGGGTAAGCATGGTCATTGTACTCGAACATTCTGACTCAGTTCCTTGTTTTTTAAAACAAATTAGCGGAGTTACTTCAGATTCGCTTACATGGTTGGTTTGACCTTCCTCCCCTAAAGTGGATTGGTTCCTCAGCGGTAGATTCGATTCACTAAATAATGGAGTAGAAAGCTTCCTTTCTTTTATACGTATGTATGTGGCTTCGTATCTCACCCACAGACGTGTATGATATTATTTAATTTTCAGGGGGGCCTGTAATCTTGACTGGGGCATTCAAGTTGTGTCCAAAAAAAAAAAGTTAGTATGTCACCACGTGAAATACGCGAGGATATACAATACGTATCGTCTTTAACATTAACTAACCCGAAGAAATGAAGGTGGGCACAGTTGTTTCCCCACCATGAAGTTGATCTACAATTTTAGGTGTAACCGTCTCTCGCGTCAAACGTCTTGGAAGATTTCGGAATAAATCCAGTTGCAGAGTAAACTATCCAATCTATATATAGAAATGAGTAAAGGGACGCTTATTTCTCAAGAACTATACATAGAATGGACAAGGTCAATACTCATTCAATTACATATGGTCTGTAGATATAGAAAAAGTACAATATCATGTCTAGGTCACCGCTGGACTTAGCTATGGGGAGGCAAGATCCCCATAAGAAATACATGGGGAATGGGGTGACATTCTATCAATAATTGAAAACTACTAATATTAGTGTTCATTCCATACTTTTCGGGGTCGCTGAGATGAATAGTGATAGTTTCAATACTTTACAAAATCAAGTTCATCCCCCACCCTAGGGTTTGGGGGAGGAAAGGGATGCAATTTTAAAAATAATCGAAGACGACCGATATAAGTGTCGAATTCATAGTTTTGGAGTTCGCTGACTTCAACGCTAACACTTTCGATGTCCTTAAGGTCCAAGGTAAGCCCCCATCCCACGAGGGGTGGAAAGGCGTGACATTTAAAAAATACTACTAGAGTCGTTCCCGAAGGGAACCCAAATTACTGGTAGTTAATAATTAAGATAACATATTTAAGTTGATACACTTTTCCTCAGTCACACAAAGCAAATGCCAGGATGGTACCTTCTATTTAGGCCGACTGACACCTTCCCGCATCATTTCTCTCCTCCTGTCCCGGCCTGAGCCTTGGGTGTCTAAAGGCAGGGGTCAAAAAGTTGTCCTCTGACCTAAGCGCAAGTTCTATAACCCAGACGCCACAATTAATACAAATGCAATTTGATGCATATGCCGACACGTTTTGGCCTTAAATTATAGTTACTGGTACAGAAAGAACAAGCTTTCCTTTGTGTATAGACTAACCGTTTGAAGATTACAGCAATTGAAGGCAGTATAAGTGTGAAGTTATGTTTTATGTCCATGCACATGTCTTGTAGTTTAAGCACTGAAATACTAATTATCCTCTGTTCTGGGTGGATCAAAATCCTCCAATGTTAGGCCATTCATGTTCATAAATATTAACTTATTAAGGCTGTTCGACTCCATTGATGATCTCAAGTTGTTCTTAATTAGGTTCGTTAAATTAAGCACTCTCTCAGAAGAAACACTTGACACAATACAAAACAGCATTCCTAAAATCGGAAGTTGTCTTTGTTTGATACTACGTTGCTCTAAAATCTTGCTTATTCATCTCCTTGTGAAGGACTTCTGGTTCACACCATTCGTGAAGAATGCTTTGTTTTACCTTTTCAGAGTCCATGGTAAAACCTACAAGTTGGTTTTTAAAATGCTGAACCCATGTTTCGAACTCCTTTTGTCCAAAATTCTCAAGTTCCTTCCCTTCTGACCAGGTGAAAGTATGAAACCCCTTGGTGCGTATTTCAGTACCATGTTCTCGAATTTATTTCAATTTCTTTTTAAGCCATTCAAGAACCCAAAAATCAGAACTACTGGCAGGTAAAATTTCGGAATACTAACGTCAAGAAGAGCTAAACGCCAGACTCGAATTTCCAGGCGCCCGGGATTTT
Source organism: Lepisma saccharinum (assembly GCA_022664845.1). Lineage (NCBI taxonomy): Eukaryota > Metazoa > Arthropoda > Insecta > Zygentoma > Lepismatidae > Lepisma > Lepisma saccharinum. Next base: position 37,013 of record JAGDQP010011497.1, read on the forward strand.
TCGGGCTTTGCCTAAAGGTCGTAAGTAAAAAATGGAATCAAAATTAAGACAATACACATTAAGATATGTAGTACACTATTAGCTTGTGGATTTACGTTTTATAGTTTGTTTTTTTATGCCGCAAAATCTGTTGGTGTTCATGCGCGTTCTGTACAGGGGCACGGTACTAAAATTTTATGAGTGCTATGGATTCCTTGTGTATTTATTTACATGTAAAAGCTATATATTTCCGTTGATCCAGCTTATGGGTTATATAAACTTCGCATACAGGTTTTATGTTTTAACGATTTTTTCATACCCTCGTCACTTAAGGTTTTCGAATATTGCTTATATCGATTGATCGTTGGTAATCGAGCGTAGTTTATAAGAAAGTAACCCTTATGTCGATGTTCTGATTTTTGTCGATATCTTTGTTGCTAAATGTGAATCGATATATCGAAAATTACATCGTCCTTCCTCAGCCTTATTCTGTGACATTTATGCATATCTTATCATTCCGCCCCGCCATTTCTACCTCATAGAGCAGTTACAGTTCAAGACTTTTTTTTTTTTGTTGTTGTTGTTGTTGAGAGAGAGAGACTATTTGAAGTGGTCTAGCGTAGGTTACTTGGCCTGTTCGGAGATTTTTTTATTTTCTCATAGGGATATGTGAATTGTTGAAAACCAGTATTCTTTAATTTTTATCCCCACCGATTGATTAATGGTGGTCATTTTTGTATTGTTTCGCATGCCAGAATGTCCGTTTGCAAATGTTTACGAAAAATGGAATTTCGGCGGACTGGTATATCATAGGACAATCACACACAAACCATTTATTCCTTTAAAGTCTGCTGGACAATTTTAGTCCTCTGCATGGAAAACTGAAAGCGTAATCGAACTGGTCAAAATGGTATCCAAATGTGATTGTCGGAATAGAAAAAGAAAATCCGGTTTTCGGGCTGCTTCAAGAAACCTCACTCATGTTGCAGGATCTGTCAGTTGAATTAATTCTTAGAAACTAGTAGATTGTTCCACTTTCCAGCGGGATTAAGAAACGTAACCGCTGTAGAATACGGACACAAGATCTAGGTAAAATTAGCCATCCTTGAAAAGTTGTCAAACAGGGTTTCTGCCGTATTTGTCGTCGAATCCACAATTGTGGAACGTTTTTTAAGAATACATACATTAAACCATCAATTTACTTGTCTCTGTTACATTGATACTCAAATTTTGGGGGATTCTTTGCCATTAAAATTGATCCATTACCAAAGAGCTTTAGCAATTAAAGCATGATTTTCACAAATTTTAGAAAGGTATGATTTCAATCTTGCTGAAACAGTGATATTCGTAGATTATTTTATTTGTTCTCATATCAATCAGTATTTCTCAATGACAGTTAATAAGAATTTATAGTAGTAAGATTTATATTTGAATGATAAGTCGCGCCTTTTCGTGCGCTAAACATACATGTTATAATTGTTGCATATTTATATATATATTTTAAATTACCTTCTTTTCAAATTCCTTGTCTGGTGTATTTTTAGTGTTACGAATGTATGATATTAAGGTAAAATGGCTTCTTCGTTTTTAGAAGTTTCCATCAGTCATGCAGTCAACACAACCCGCTGTGAATTTTACAACAATACCTTGTGCCAGGAATCCGGTCACGGTTGCAACGAAACCGAAGAATGTGATCAGCCAGAACAAGACAAGAGGAATCATTGCTATGTACTGTGGCAAAATAATAGTGATGGAAAACCTTACATAAAATTAAAGGTAGGTCGTTTACGTTACTTATGGTTTCATGTCCAGGATATGCATATACTTGCTTTGGTTTCTTTCTTTCTTTCTTTCTTTGTATATGGCGGTCTGGAAAACCGGGACAGCGTACCGAATTTGGCACCAAACACAAAAATTAATTCTTTCTTGCTGAGTGTAGGAGCATGTTAAATTGCATGCGGTTAGCGGTGGGCATACGCGAAAGTGCTGTAGGAATGTTTTTCCCATTTCGCACGCATTTTAGTGTCTTTCATGGCTATAGGAAACAAAACATAGCATTTTGAGGAGTTCCGAGTGATCTATGCCAGAAGGAGCTCTTGTAAAGAATTACCCAATAGTCTATGGGTATCTTACAAAATGTCACTCACAAACTATGTACTGTGCAAGGAGAAGCTGGTGAAAATGTTTTTATGAAGTGAGAAGCACTGTTAAGAAGAAAATCCGGATATACAGTGTCACATTATATGTGTGAATTCTCAGTGGAAAGACTTAGATTATCGGACATTTATGCCGATAAAATTCCACTGTTGAAATAAGCTCCAGTGACAGCTTGCGACGGGGAAAGGTCGTATTCAGCATAGAAGTACTTTCTGATTATCGACAATCTCTGACCGTAGAAAATGGGACAAAATATCTGATAGTGTATTGTGGATCAACGTGTTAGTGAGGTTAATAATAAAAATCATCATTTATTTGATCACAGTTGTGTGTATGGAAAGATAAACAAAGGTAGATATTTGGTTTATTTGATACTACATATTTTTACCATAATTACCTATTATTCCACATATTTCGCAATATGATACTACATGAAAATCCAGCTCTACATCTAACACATTGTAAAATAAGCAGATATTTTTGTAGAAGTTTTGTACATTTCAGAACGTTAAATTATCACCAGTATAATTTGGTAGCGAAGTAAAATAACTTCTACGTAGTTTCTACGTAGTGTTGTATTTCTTTCTTGTCGCATATTGTATTTCAGTTTATTTCGGATATATCCTGATTTCGAATAGAAATGAAATAGGGTGCGCTCAAACTGCAAGTAATGTGATAATTTTGAAAGGTTTACTACTTTGAATTTAGGAACAGTTACAGATTAGAAGATTTCAAAGGCTATGATAAGATAAAATGAATTGTATGGGCGGTAACAGTTTTCGTAAAACTGCTGTCCATGCACGGTCTCTCTCATTCCACGTTGAATCGGTCGTAATTTACTTAAAAACGCTCATCATATACTTTATATACTAACGTAATGTTTTTCTTTTTAGGGCTGTTTCCTGAATAATATCATCTGCTATGACCAGTTCAAGTGTGTGGAGAAGAACATAGAACCCAGGAGAGATCTTATGTTTTGCTGCTGTGATGGTGATTTGTGCAACAGAAATTTCACATGGGAGCCTTCGATTCCAAGTCCGTCTCCCAGCCAAAGCCCAATTAGTAAGTTTTCTACGTTCGATTTTGGAGTTCCATACTTAACCTAGACCGTAGTGTTGAACCTGGTTAATGAATGTAGTTGTTCAGTTCTAGTACTACTGCATAATAAGCAGTTTGGCGTTTACCGTGTTTCTAAGATATGGCTGAAGACGTAACTCGCGAAACAAACTATCAATACCATCTTGTAAATTTCATTGTAAAAATCTTATTTTAAACCAAAAGATCTTTTGGGTAGTGTGTGTAAACTAGGAAGGTATAAGTTAGTAATGAGATTAGACTGTAAAGTAATATCTCATACTGTTCGAAAACTTCACCTGTTGTTGAGAGTTCACATTTTACCTCGTCTGTGTAAAATAGCCTCTCATCTACACTTCCTTCTTCATTTGCTGTTTTCTTCGGCCCCTTTAATTATTTACCCGCCACCATAATCTAGCCACTCTGTTACTTGGCGTCAGTTTTGCAACATGACCGCCCTCTAGCACTTGTCATCTTCTTTTGTATTGTATGAACACGCCTTCTGTCAAATGTTGCCGCGATTTTAGTACGCCTGCTTTTATATTCTGAAATGTATGTACATTTGTCTACTTTATATTAATATGTTATATATCAGTAGGCAAGATGGCCACTCCTGAGCACCAGCTCGATGTCCATCTCTGCTTCTATTATGTGAATACGCTTCGGCGAAACATTGTCGCTTTACTTTTATGTTTGTGAAAGCTTCATTTTGGCGCTAAAGGCTGCCGAAATCGTGGGTGAGCTTCATATTTCCAATACTATTAACAGCAGAACTGAGGCGTCATGGTACCCTCGAAAACTTCAAACCTGCTCTATCCAAAAATACATATTCCAAAATTGTGCAAGGGGTTCTCCAAGCGAAGTAAGGGATTCCCAGACATTTTCTGAAGTAAATATACAGTAGGTAGAAATAAGCATTAATAAGACGATGAATACAGATGATAAACGTAATCATTTTCATATAATCGGGTAATGACAGTATCTTTTATTGATAAAGAATGCACAAACCGTTCGTTGATATGTAGTTTACTCCTGTTGGTTATGCAACTACGTGCCCTTATTTTATCGTTCCATGAAGGCAATAATCGACTTGCCGCAAACGATTTATTGTTACTTGCTGAAAGGCAACCGACCCACCGTTACTTCAGACAATTTCTGGGAATCCCGTACTCACTTATTGCACAGTTTTGGAATACGCATTTTTGGATAGGGTAGGTTTTTGAGGATACCATGGTGTGTAAGTTTTACTGTTAATAGTATTAAAAATATGGAGCTCTAGAGTTAGTTTCCCCATGCTTTCACTTCTTTTTCTTCGTGTCAGGAATCCCGTGAGGTGATTTTGTCGGTGTTATTTTGCAACATCGTGTATATAATCAGCCGAAATTAGCTATGATTTATACAGTATTTTAGTACTATTTTGGGCCGCGGTGGATCAGTGGTGGGAAGAGTCGTAGGTTCGATCTCTATTCATGCCAAGTGAACATTGTGGTGGACAAGCACCGTGTGCGTTGTTGGTTTGCTCGAGGTTCTCGTTTCCTCTCACTTCCTTCATTCCACCAATTCATCTCATCATCCATCCGGCCTGAGCCAAAGTTGCCTAAAGGCCTTAAAATTCAAATTGAAAATGTAGAACTATTTTCCCGAAATTCATAATTACGAAATTTGTTGTTCCCCTAATTTATAATCACTAGTGTTTTTTTTTGTTCCCATAATTCATGACTACAAGATTTCTTACTATTTTCGCAAATAATACATAAAGTTGATAAAGAATTATTAGTTAAAGCTGACCTTGTGTTCTGTATGCTGCCTGGATGGGTGATTCCTAATTCTAGTGTAACCTATTTAGTTCACCTTTTTACAGTTATTAAGCCGATTAAATAAGCTCATATGAAATGTGTAAATAATAAAATACAATTAATTTTCTTTTTCTTTTACTTTAGACCCAACTCCACCTGTTGAGAGCCAAGGATTCAGCGTACTGTTGAACGTTGTGTTGTCATTGATGGCGATTACTGTGTTGAGTGTTTTGTTTTATTGGCTTTATAGACAGCGCAAAATGGCATATTTCAACGAGGTAAGTGTCATTCCATACAGCGAAGTGTTATGGAACCACTCATTAGTGTGTCCCTGCAATGACAGGCTCTAGTAACACATTTAGTTTCAGGTTTCATTCAGTCTGGTGTTTTTGTTGCCTGTTATACTTTCATTCGCAACTTTCAGTGTACTTTCTCCTTTTCCTTCCATTATCTGCTTATTGTTATTCTCTTCTACAAGAAAATTTCTCGAGCACCCTCCCACGACCCCGAGTTTTAAGTAAATCTGGCTTGGTTAAACAAACAAAATGTATGCTTGCACGGAAGACTATAATATACAGGGTTCCCACGCATGCTAAAAAGAATCTGGATTTTTGGTATTGGTGCTGGAATTTTAGGCTTCAGCCTTATACAGCCGCTCTGTCCGTCTGTCAACTTTCAGCTCAGCGGTTAGTAGGGCTAAGAAGGTGGTCGAGTTGCCGTTGAAAAAGTCTTGGAGAGACGGGTTCAAATCCGTATCATTAATCCAGACCGGAGGGACGGGTCCCGAGATTCGGGTGAACGACATTTACAACTCAAGAACTACTAGAGCTATGTGAGGGTGTTTGAGGTGGCATTGGAAAGATCTCTGCGATACTAGTTCAAACTCGTTTAGATAATCCATCATCCCAGGGGCGGGTCCCGAATCACGGAGAGGGTAATTTTGTCTTGCCGTAAATTTTCCAACGAAACAGTGATCATCTAAATAGGTTGCTCGCTGCTGAAGCCTGACGGTACCATATGCATAGTCCCCAGACTGGACTGTTTTACTTATTTTAAATTGGATGTCTGTAACATGTAAAATATTTTTTGCTTTAAGAAGCAGAGGAAAGAAGTTTGAGAAGATTACTACAATAAGCAAAAGAAAATCAACAGGATATATGACCCAAGTGTTGCCTTAGAAAGATAAACAAATGAGTTAGCAGAATTAGTAGAGAGAAAAAAAATGAATTTCAAATTTCTTCCAAGTCGAATATTCTCCGAAAAAGTGCTGAGAAACAGAGGGAAGAGTCGGAATATTTGGACGAGGAGTTTGCTCAATTGAAAAAGGAAATAAATCTGTTCTAAATGTTAATAAAATTTTGATGAGTATTGCTGTCTCTTATCTGTGTACTGTATACTCATCAGTTTGATTTTGACAGCTTTGGTTAACGGAAATTTATTCTGTTAGTAAGGATCTCTATTAATAGCCTTTTCTTCTTTTTCGTTTAAGTGAGCCAGTCTGTACTTTCTTTCCAATAGAAGTGTTATCTGTGTTTGCATTTTATATTGGGAAAAGTGGATTTGTTTGTTTGAAAACTATACACAAAAAATTTGTTTTTCGGGTGACATGCAGACGAGCACTTCTGTAGTTGTGCACTGATGCATGGTAAACTGAAGTTGAGCATAGTTACCAGATGCACTAGATTAAAATGATAAAATAGTACAGTTATAGACAAAACTTGTGACGCATGTCTTTAGAGATTATTTCGCTAATTTGCATAGATTCCCTGTGTGTAACATCTATGAACGAAAATTAAATTTAGGATTAATAATTCCTATTGGGATACAAAAATATCACTCTCCGGTATAAGACTAGAGAATTATACAACTTGGTGGTGAGATTTTTTTTGGAAATTTTTTTTTTAATTTTTTACCAACGAAAAGCTATATTTTTTTCAAATATTACCCTTCTTTAGGTAAATATTAAGACAATGTTTCCCACAAATGTACGTCATGTTTATGTGGATGTCTCTGGAAGATAAATATATACGATATTACAGTACATTTATTGTTGCAGTAAAAAGAAAAGTTGGACGTTCGACAAAACTTTTGTCCATAAATGTACAAAGTTCCTAAGTGATAACACGGAAGAAACCATTATTTTTTAACTATTATACCAAAGGCAATATATTAAACAAATCTTGTGATTTTGATTCTGTGAATTCAGTTTACCGTTACACAACCGATGCATTTTGAGGAAAAATGTAGACTTTTTGACTTGTTCTTGTACAGCCACGAACTTTCTTATTGTGAAGCTTTACCAGTGATTTGAAAGCTAATAAACGACAGGTTTAAGATGAGTGTTTATCTCGCGCCATATGCAAAACAGGAAAATAAAGATACTGAAAAATCGTGTTATTCGTCTTTCTGGTACGCTATAAACATTATTTCATCATCTGGGCCCTGAAAATGTTCAAAAGCACTTTTCCGTGCCTTGACCTCTAAAAGGTGAAGAAACACTACTCTGCAGGGTTCTGCGGCTTTAATTAGTCTTTCAATTTCTGGAAAGCTTTTATCGCATCATACTTTGAATAAGATGAAGAAAAGTTATTACAGAATCAGTGAAAAGTACATTCAGACTTCATTGTAGCGTGAATACCGTTACTAGTAAAACACTTACACCGGATGTCAACGCCGAATGAATAACTGTGAGAAGCAAACCACGTTCACTTTTCTGCTGGCGTAACTTCGTTCACTCAATAATCAGAAATTTGCGGACAGCGAAGATCACAGGCACAGCAACAAAGTATTTTAATTATCAGGTATATCATGTTCAATGCTGACAAATTATGAGTGATATTCACATATATTTTTTTCTCATAGATCTTGGTTTGCGATGGCTACACTGTGTATTTGACCAGAGTGCACGCTCGTTACCATGGCAACATACCGAACTTTAAAGTTATTGAAGTAGAAAATTATATATATCTTTTCACTCGCTTACTTCGAAGTAAAGATTTGTGTATTCTGCGGGACTGCGAAGTCGCTACACAGAAGTTTCGACTCCGATTTCTTAAGATGTTGGCGCGCTTGCTGGGCGTGGTCACGGGTTCAATTCCCACCGGGATCCATTGAACGAAGTGGTTTTGAGCACACTTTAACAAAGACAGTAGGTCGCGTTCTTAGAAGCTTACCAGCTCGTTTAGGACATTAATAATTATTCACTCACTCCGACTCCTTAATTCATAATATCACTGATTCCGACTCAGATTCGTGCATTTGTAATTAGAATAAAATATCAGCTCTATATACAACATTGACTTAATTTTTTCAAGTCTGTTGTTCATTGCTCCACAACAGGATAATTTTTAGCGAATGCTTAGTGAATGAAATAGGATCTAATGTTCAAAAATTAAGTCAGTCGAAGCAATATAATCGACGCAACGATTATTATAATTGATATTGCAAGTGCAATATTTTATAATGTAAATTAAAATATATCTTCAAATGAAAAGAGTTAAAAAAGGTAGATTTAATAGATTCAGTAGCTTCGAAATTAGAAATAAATGGTTTCTATTATTCACAATAAGAAAGCATACAACTGTCCCGTGGAGGTCTCGGTAATAAGTGGATACATGTGCTTTCAAGCAACGAACACAGAATTCAAGGCCCCATATCTAATACCCACTGATAATAACATATTCCTGGAAAATTTTAATTTTTTGCGAATTATATTAGAATTTCCATTTCGCCGAAGGCGCTATATTTTTGCCGACTCTGACCCTAGTAAGTCGATAATTGCTTCCGACTCCACAGCCCTGATAGATCTGTTCTTGCGGTCTCAGTAAAAATATATGACTGGCTATGCTTATGATTTTGACTACAAGCTGTACATATCGTTGTATATTAATTTGCGTGTGTATTTTTTCAGGTGCCTACGATTGAGCCTCATCCATTACCTCCTCCTTCCCCGTTCCTTGGCCTACGTCCAATTCAGCTTCTCGAGATAAAAGCAAGGGGCCGCTTTGGAGCTGTTTGGAAGGCACAGTATAAGACAGAAACTGTTGCAGTGAAAATATTTCCAATTCAGGTAAGATTCTTATTGTACCACGATGAAGCACTGGTATAACATTGTATTAAATTCATGCTTTCATATTTAGTCAAGGAATATTTGTATTGGAAATTGATCAAAGTTTTTCTCCTTTGCAATGAAATAAAATCTGTATGCGTAGTTGGTTAATTCGAGGTCTTCAACCTTTCGCTGTCGGAGGGCCACACTAAGATTTATAAAGAGGCTACACCTCCATTCCTTCCACGCTCGTGTGCGGGTTCCAACTTTTTTCGGTTGCAGGGCTATGTTAAACTCGTAGCAAATGTTTTCATTATTTTTAAAAATATGAAGTACTGAAATCGCCACATTGTCTGCTTACCATTTTATATATATATATATATATATATATATATATATGGAGAGAGGCGACTTTTTTTTCTTCAAATTACTTAGGCCCCGATAAGTCTGTTTTCCCTTGTTTCAAGTATGGAGCGAAGAAGAGTTTTGATTGTGCAGGAAAACCATGGAAGATGCACTGATTTCAGGGTCCCCTTAACTAATTAAAGAAAATATTACTGGACATCGGGATCAAGCCTTTATCGGGGCCTAAGTAATTTGAAGAAAAAAAAGTCGCCTTCATCACCAGTCACCAACCAACCAATCCCTTCTGAACCCACCAAACACAAAGCATTGTCTTCCGTCCATAGCGAAAACAAAAAGAATTCCCCTTACTCCCACAAAGAATACTACCCGGTCGGTTCCCTTAATCGTAACCTAACAGGACCCGGAGACGCCGTTGGGAGCATCAAAAATTTTGAAAAAGAAAAAATTCTTCCAAAAGAACTATTTCCATATGAGGAGATGAACAATTTGTATCCAGCAGAAATTGCTCAATCTCGTGCTGCTAGAAGTTCTAACTTCAATTTTTTTTATTTCTCGTTCGATTTATTTTCTTTATTTCTGTGCCGCATGGGATTCCCCAAAGGAAAAAGAGGTGCACAGAAGGGGTGTAGGGCTCTACTCCCGTCGTGGATAAGATTTTTATTTTCAAAAAAGGCAGTCACCGAGGGACCAAGGAAGCGGAGGAGTTAGTCAACAAGGGAAAACATGTTAAGGGGACCCTGAAATCTTGCTTTTCACTTTCTCTGACACACAATCGTGGCTAGGATGACCCGGAACACCATTCTACGTGGAAAGAAAAGGGGGAGGCCTTCATCCAGCAGTGGATAGCGAAGAAGATGAAGTGGAGATGGGCCGGTCAAGATGATGAAAATCGAACGAGAAATAAAGAAAATATCTATGAAATTGCCTAATCTTAAAAGTTTTTATTTCAAGTGGGAGTTGGCAAGTGTAAGCCGTTCGAAATTCAAAAGGACTATTTGTCTACTCGATGAAGAGGATGAAAACAGTGAACATTAGATCGCGCCCGCTCGTACCCATATCCGCAGCAGGTCTCCAAGGAAAGAGCCTCTAGTCGATAGATTGTTTTCCTTGCTTGTGAGGGCCCGAGTAATACGGTTCGATTTTTTCGTTTTCAAAATTTTTCAACTTTTTGACCAATTTAAGGGAACCGACCGGGTAGTATGAGGCTCTTCACCTTGGAGACCTGCTGCCTCTTCCTTCAACACAAGAGTTAAGGGGACCCTGAGTGAAATTCTTGCTGCGTGGAGAAAGCCTAAAATTCACACGAAGAGGTATAGATGGAGTAAAAAAAAAAACTTGACACTCAGGGTCCCCTTAACTCATCTCTTTACATTTCGCGAGTAGGAAAGTCGGTCTACTAAAATCGAAAGAATGGTGCGGTGCAGAGCCAAAAGAAAAAGGAAAAAGTTCTTAGTGTCCTCAAAACATTCCAGGAAGAGAGAAAAATGAAGCGAGGAACAGTGAGTGGAAGCTTTTCTTATGATTCATGCGTCATCGGCTTTGGAAGAGTTCGGCAATGGATAGTTTTCCCTTGTTTCAATCGATTTGCTTGCTCTTTCCATAGAAAGCAAGCAGAGTTTCTCACCCATTCCAACAACAAATGACTTCTGTCGCTGTGGTTCGGCACAAATAAAGAAAATATTCATTACATTTCTCGTTCGATTTTCATCCGAGACCCAGATCCAACTACGAGCTTTGATTTCTCCTTTCCGCGTTCCCTTGCAAGTAATTTGAAAAAGATTTCTGGAGGCGGAAAATGAAGGAATATATATTGTATTGTCACCCGTGGGAGCGCCCGCATTTATTCCTGGACGGACAGACCGACTTTCCTACTCATTTTTATCCACCCTGAGAGGATTAAGGTCGACACCTTCCCCGAGTGTGCCGCCGCGGCCCTCCTACTCATCAACCAACCAACCAACCAACCAAGAATGTCGACTGGGTGTTGGAGAGATGCGATTTTTTCGTTTTCAAAATTTTTCACCCAGGAAAGATTTCAGGGTCCCCATTGCTCTCTCTTTCTCTCTTAAAAAAAAAACCGTCCAGGAATGTCGTTCAAAATTTTTCAATTTTCGAACATTCGGAAGGACATGGTTGAACTCTTCATGTATAAAATCACCCAGGAAAGATTTCAGGGTCCCATGGGGTCACGGTACTAGTGCAAGGGGACCTTCCTTGACAATTGCTTGCTCTTTCCATAGAGTCGCTGGTTAATTATCAAGACCTTTTTCAGGAAAGATTTTAGGGTCCCCCCATGGAAAGAAAAGAGTTGTCTTGATGGTGCTATTAAAAAGAAACTTTCAAAAATTATGAAAATCGAACGACAAATAAAGAAAATAAGTGAGAATGTCCCTCGGTGACTGTTCAACGAAACGAGTCTGACTACACGGGACGAAGCAGGAGAGTCCATAGTTCTTCAATGGATGAACAATTTGTAGATCCCTTTCTTTTGTTTAAGTTGACAAATTCACTTCTCCATACCGACTAAAACCGCTTCACAGTTTTCGATGTTTTCCCTTGTTTCAAGAATGGATGATGATGGGTGATGATGAAAATCGAACGAGACTGTTTTAGCCGTCCAAGGAAGGCAGCAGCCTCATTTCCTTTGGGAAATCCCACATCCTTTCCTCTTCCCTATTCTGGCCTGAGGAAAAATTATAAAGAAGAATCTTTTTGAGTTCGCCTCTTCATGAAAGGAATTACACGGATTCTGCGAGAAAAAATGGATCGTTTGATGACTGGGGCGACCTAAATAAAGAAAATAATTTTCTTTATTTTTCGTTCGATTTTCCTCACTGAGGGTCCCCTTAACAAGAAAGTGGAAGGGTTTCATAATTTTTGAATATGTGGAAAAAGACTGATTCTTTTTTTGTCCCCGCAATCCGTTTCAGAGTGTGCTACCATTCACGACCTCTATGCCTCCATCCCACGTCCATGAAGAAAAAAAAGTCGCCTCTCTCCAACAATTTTGATTTCTTATGAATATTTTCTTTATTTAACTTCAGAGCCATGGAACCAAGAATCTTACCCAGAGTAGTTACATAATGATCAAGTCCGTTCAGCTCACGGGAAAAATAGCCATTATTATCATGGGATCATCATTATGGGGACCCTGAGATTTTTTCTTTTTCAAAATTTAAAAATCGCCTCCCTCCAAAATACCCGGCCGTCACTGTAGTAGAGGATGCTTAAAATATTTTCTTTATTTCTCGTTGGAAGAGATCGGCATCTTGTTTTCGCTTCCCCCCTCCTTCTGAGAGAAGGAAAAAAAGAGAAAGAATTCTCAGAGAGTAAGTATAACAAGGGACGATAAGCGCTCCCTTTACTTGTGTTTTTTGCCACCTGTGCGAATTGAAGAAGCTAGTCAGCAAGAAAAAGTATGTTTTTAAATTAATTTTGTGGCGCATCTGACCAAAAGGGTTGTGGTTTTGCTTGTGGACGTGACTTACTCATCCCAGCGACTGACCATCCTGACTGAGGTTTTCACACTCTTCCTCACACACTTTCCGGTCAAGGAAGGTTCCCTTGCACATGTTTTCCCTTGTTTCAAGTCAGCTTCTCCGGTTTAGCTATCACACCTCCCCTGGGTCCCACAATCTGAGAAGAGAGGCAGTTTAAATAATTCGCTTTCTCTTTTTTCCATGGGGGGTACGTTCTTCCTAACCATCCAAGAATTTCACCTCTAACACACAGATCAAATATTTCCGGCACACCCATCAAATGTCTCCAGGTTAAACGCTGAGGTTTCTCTTGTACTCTCTTCATTCGCTGATAGAAATAAGAAGGAGTTTCTTTATTTACTTTTTTCCTAACACAACCCTGAACGGTGGAAAAAAATAATTTGCTTCCTAGAGTCACAGAAGCGCAAAATTGGGGATTAGTTGTCTTGCTTGCTCTTTCCATGCAAGGGGACCTTCCTTGACCGACAACTCTTAAAAAAATCGCATCTCTCCAACACCCTGTTCCTACACTGGGATGGAAAGAGCTTTCAAATGTGAACATGGTTACATTCCCTCGATGTAGTCCTCGTCTGCTTTGCATTACCGACATTTCGATCTCGATCTCGCTTGGATGAATGGAAAAGAATTTCTTCATTTATGAATATTTTCTTTATTTGCAGTGATTCCCCAAAGGAAGTAGGGGATTTCCAGAAAGTCTTCCAAGTAAAGACGGGTTAAAGAGAGAAGAAGCATCACTATTTTCTTTATTTGTTCTTTCGCTCTTGTTCCGTTTCGAAAGAAAGATAAAAACTCATGCTTGAGAACCTTTCCAAACTGAGTTACAGAGAAAATAGAAAGCTATCTCCACATTTGAGATAACGAGAAATAAAGAAAATATTGAGAGAGATACGACGAACCCAAGTTAAAATAAGGCGCTTCTGTGATTGTGACCAGGGATGCTTCCTAAGTTTCCACAGCGGAGATCAACCTTGCTTAGTCTTCTCAGGAGAGTCCATTTTTTTCCCGCCAGCAGAATTTCCGGTCAAGGAAGGTTCCCTTGCACATGATTCCCGCCCTTAAAATTACCCAGACTATGATAGTACAAGAGAGCTTCAATGGAACTCGATCATAGAGGTTAGGTTTGTGAGCGGCCGAGAGACGTAACTTCTACTGTTGTTATCCTATGCCCGTTTTGTAAAGGCGTTCAGGTATAATTCCACGGATGGTAGCGTAAAAGCACCCCTTCCATTTCTGGTCGGTGTCCTGGAGATATTACCCAGTTCCAATCCATACGTTCACCTCGTGGGGCCTGTTAGTGCAAGCAAGCAATGATGGCTAATCTTCTCAGGGGAGTCCACATTTGAAAGATGCGTCGCCGCCAAGGCACGGACCGAACTGGCATTTAGCTACCTTGCGAGTGACTTTCTTTGTGTCACAGGGTCCCCTTATTAAGCGTTTCTCTATGTGGAAGGGCTGAACCAAACAAGGGAAAACATCGAAAATTGAAAAATTTTGTTCGCTGTTTTAGCCGCCTGTCCGAAAGGACCGGGTAACCCGCTGAACCTCCTTCGATTTAGGGCGACTAGAAGTTTTCCAATCAGTCGCTCCTCATCGTCTATGTGCATTGAGATAAGGACCTCTAGGCTGGAAACTGTGTGAACCACTCTTTTCTTTCCATGGGTGGGGAGAGGCACATCTTTTTACGAGACGATTCCTCCAAGGAGGAATATAGAATGGACGTAGTCAAACTCTCAATGTTCCAAATGTATGAAAAGCACATTTCTCCAACCCAAGAGTTAAGGGGACCCTGATATCCTTCCTAACCGTTAAACGCCCAATCAAACGCCGGGTTAAGGCGCCTAAAGAAAAACTTTTTTTTCGAATTCCGTAGATTCACCCAAGAGCCACGGGGACCCTGAGTGAAATATCGCATCTCTCCAACTTACATTGGATGTGGATAGTCAGCCATACAGGTATGAACACCTAGTTGTACCAGTGAGATTATGTTTGTTAAATTAGAGATTTCGAAAAATCTTTTTTTTCCAGAACCTGCATCAATTTGAGAAAGAAAAAATCGCCTCCCTCCAAAACATACTTTTCTTGAAGATGTTCTTTCTAGGAAGAAGGCACTTTTTGAAAGAAGAAACAGGTTTTTTCTTTATTTCTCGTTTTGAAAGAGCGTTTCTTAAAGCGAACAGGGAAAAGCCCAGCATACAAAGAGGAGTTTCTCTTAAAAAAAACTTTACAGGAGAGTGGTGAAAGAGAGTTCTTTGTCCCCTTTCTTGCTCCATTCTTGAAACAAGGGAAAACCATACCTACCTACCGGTTTTCCCTTGTTTCAAGTGAGTAGAAAAGGAGATCATTTGTTCCTCTACTTCTTTTCCGGTAAACTGAAAAAGGCAGAAGGATGTACCCAAGTTCTTAGTGTCCTTTCTGTATAGTTGGGAACAAATTATTTTGGCTATTTCCTTTACGAAGCCATTTTGTAATCACCCAGCAACGATTCTTTCAATTTCATCGTTGGAAGAGGGCTGGATGGGGTCACCCCTTTCACTATACTTGAAACAAGGGAAAACAATTTTTAGTACCGCCTTCCCGGATTAGCGCTCCCTTTACTCCTGAGAAGATTAAGCTGGACTCTCCTGAGAAGATTAAAGAGGATTCGTCTCTGACGTGATTTCAAAGTCCCAAGCATAGCAAAGACCATGGAAAGAAGACCCTGTTGAGCTTCACAGTCAGTCGGGGAGAATTTCTAATTTCTTTTTTCGTTCTCTCTCTGTAGAATTTATAGAATGAAGAAAGTGGGAGGAAATGGGAGAACCCCGAGAAAACCCATATGGGTTGCGGTACCTATATGAGGAGGTAGGTTGCAACCGATGCTTTTTCTTAGTTGTCCCCCCCCCCC